>JAVUPR010000444.1:1490000-1705000 GCA_036785695.1 Gentiana straminea | reverse complement strand
ATATCCATAGTGCGTAGTCAATCATCATCCGGGTAAAAGCAAGTATCACATACTCATAGACTCCTAAGTCCAAGAAATGATGCATTTGAATTTTTTCTTTGTTCTCCCTCGGGATTTTCGGATAACCACCTAATCGTTCCCTTAATTACATTCAAACTTTCATTCTAAGACTTAGTTGTACTTTGTATTCATCTTCCATTGTGTTCAATTTTTTTTTTCACAGATTCTTCATCTCATTAAGACTAGTCTTATCCAAATTATTATTATTTAACGGGCTGCCTCCCGGTAGCGCTTTTGTTTAACGTCGTTTGCTCGACCAATAAAAGCACATAAACAACTATTTAATTTCACCCAGATTTATTAAGGCGGGGTTGCCTCCCCCCAAGCGCCTTTGTTTTACGTCGTTGGCTCGACTGAGACTCAGAAACGATTTATCAAGACTCGGGATCAGTCAAATGCACAATTTCGAGAGCCTCATCGAATGGTAACTTCTTATACTTTTTTAGACGAAGGCCGTTTGTGATGAACGTTCCGTGCTTCGGATGTGTTACCTCGATGGCTCCTGAGTCGAAAACTCGCAATACCGTATATGGTCCTGACCACCTTGACTTAAGTTTGCCTTGAAATAAATGGAGGCGAGTATTATAGAAAAGGACCTCATCACCGACGTTGAAAATACGAGGTTTGATCAACTTATCATGAAGCATTTTGGTCGTTTCCTTATATTTCGCCGAACAATCGTAAGCTTGAAAGCGAAACTCATCTAACTCGTTCAACTGAGCCATCCTTCTTTCACCGATTAATGCGTCATCCATATTTAGATTCTTAATCGCCCAATAGGGGAGATGGCAAGCCTTGCCAAAAACAAGCATGTAGGGTGACATACCTATTGGTGTCTTGAACGCAGTTCGGTGTGCCCAAAGCGCATCATCTAACTTCTTTGACCAATCCTTAATATTAGAATTGACTGTCTTCTCCAAGATTCTTTTAATTCCCCGATTGGACACTTCTACTTGGCCACTAGTCTGAGGGTGGTAGGCAGTGCCTAACTTATGAGTGACCCCATACTTCATTAAAAACTTATTGAAATCTCTATTTGTAAAGTGACTTCCATTGTCACTGATTATTGCTCGAGGTATTCCAAACCGGGATAGAATATGTTTCTTAAGAAACCATATGACTACATGTTTGTCGTTAGTAGGCGAAGCAATTGCCTCAACCCACTTTGAAACGTAATCACAGGTGACAAGAATGTACTGATTCCCGAAAGAAGACGGATATGGTCCCATGAAGTCTAATCCCCATATATCAAAAACTTCACACACTATTATCGGTTTCTGGGGCATCTCACTTCCCTTGGAAATCCTCCCAGAGCGTTGACAGGCATCACATGTCTTAACATACGCATGTGCATCTTTGAAAATAGTGAGCCAGTAGAACCCACTTTGTAACACCTTCAATGCTGTTCTCTCGCCCGAGAAGTGGCCACCGGCCTCTTTATCATGGTAGAACGAGAGAATACTCACTATCTCACTGTCATCAACACATCTCCTCGGATTCCATCTCGCACAAAGCCTAAAAAGTAAGGGATCTTCCCACACATATCGGTTCACCTCACTATAAAACTTCTTCTTCTCGGTTCTCATCAAACTCGGGATCTACGAATCCACACTCATGATAATTAACGAATGGGGCATACCATGGGTTTCCTTTCTTTCCTCTCTCGCGAAAATTTCCTCGCTTAACCGGGAGCATCGTATCCACTACGAACAACTCGCTCATCCCGAAAATGGTCATCAATCTCAACTTTTGTAAAACATCTCTTTTCACTCGGCTCCATCCTACTCAGATGGTCAGCTACTACGTTCTCACACCCCTTTCTATTCTTAATCTCTACATCGAACTCTTGAAGAAGCAAGATCCACCTTAACAAGCGTGGTTTTGCATCCTTCTTGGCAAATAGGTATTGCAACGCAAAGATGGTCGTGTGAACTATGACTTTCGATCCAACCAAGTATGACCGGAACATGTCGAAAGCAAAAACAACAACTAAAAGTTCCTTTTCGCCTGTGGCGTACTTTTGTTGAGCCGAGTTCATGGTATGACTCGCATAATAGATAGGGTGAAACAACTTGTCAACCTTCGACCTAGGACAAACTCCTACGGCATAATCACTCGCATCACACATCACTTCGAACTCCTTAGACCAATCAGGTGCTACCAAGATGGGAGCCGAAGTAAGAAGTTTCTTAAGAGTTCAAAAAGCATCTAAGCATGCCGCATCAAAAACACAAGGGGCACCCTTCATCAATTGAAGAGTAAGAGGTCTAGCAATGTGGGAAAAACCCGGAATGAATCTACGATAAAAACCTGCATGTCCCAAGAATGAACGTAGAGTCTTCAGATTTGTAGGCATAGGAAGTTTAGAAATTGCCTCTATTTTTGCTCTATCGACCTCTATTCCTTTACCCGATACCTTATGTCCTAAAACAATTCCTTCAGTTACCATGAAATGACACTTTTCCCAATTTAAAACCAAGTTTGTCTTTTCACAACGTGCAAGCACCTTATCAATATTCGACAAACACTCATCAAAAGTATCACCAAAAACGCTAAAGTCATCCATAAAAACTTCCATGAAATTATCTATCATATCGGCAAAGATAGCCATCATGCATCGCTGGAACGTCGCGGGTGCATTACACAACCCAAACGGCATTCTTTTGAATGCAAAGGTGCCATACGGACATGTGAATGTAGTCTTATCCTGGTCATGTATACCGATGTGAATTTGATAATAGCCACTAAAACCGTCCAAAAAGCAGTAAAATGCATGACCACTCAGACGCTCCAGCATTTGATCAATAAAGGGTTGGGGAAAATGATCTTTCCTAGTCTTATCATTCAGCATGCGAAAATCAATACAAACTCTGTGACCAGTAACTAAACGAGTAGGAATGGGCACACCTTTTTCATTAAGCTCAACTGTGATGCCTCCTTTCTTAGGCACGACTTGTGTGGGGCTCACCCATTCACTATCGGAGATTGCGTAGATTATCCCTAACTCAAGCATCTTTACCATGTCTTTCCTCACCACTTCTTGCATATGTGGGTTTAGCCGTCTCTGAAATTGCCTAACTGGCTTGGCACCTTCTTCCAGGATGATCTTGTGCTTGCAGATATCAGCACTAATCCCTTTTATGTCAACCATCTTCCATCCGAAGGCCTTTTTGTGTTTCTTCAAGACGTGGATCAACTTAGCTTCCCGCAAAACGGTTAGTGCGGACGAAACAATAAGAGGAAGTAATTCATCGTGTTCTAAAAACACATACTTTAAATGCTTAGGAAGTGGCTTCACTCCGGATCGGTAGGTGGTTCCTCGATTGACGGCTTTGGCGGCTTGCCGATCAAACCGAGCTCTAGCTTCTTATTCCGGCTTGCATCGACAAAAGGAGTTGCCTCCAAATGATATACCTGAACTCTCATTTGTGGATCGTCATCCTCTGCGGTGCTTGACTTCATCAAGCATTCTTCCATTGGTTCTTGGTATCCCTGCAGGTTAGTGTGCTCCAAAATACAAGGATATATAGTATCAACAGAAAAACAATCACTCTTTTCATCATCAGGATGCTTCATTGCATTATAGACATTTATGGCTACACTCTCCTTCCCGACTCGTAGTATAATCTCTCCCCTCTTAACGTCTATCAAAGTCTCTCCTGTGTTCAAGAAAGGCCGACCTAACAAAAGTGGGGTTTTAGTATCCATATCCATATCCAAGACTACAAAGTCAACAGGGAAAACAAACTTGTCTACCTGTACCAACACATCTTCAGCTACCCCTAGAGGTTTCCTAACAGACCTATCTGCCATCTGTAAGGTCATTCCCGTTGGCTCTATCGCTCCCAATCCCAATTTCTCATAAATTCCTCTAGGCATCGTGCTCACGAAGCCCCTAGATCACATAGCACATTTTTAAACACAGCTTTCTCCAATGGTAATTGGGATGGTAAAGCTACCTCTATCCCGCAACTTGGGGGGTATCCTATTATCAAAGATTGCGTAACATTCCTCACTCAAATGCACCATCTGTTGCATTTTCTCCTTACTCGACAACATTCCTTTCAAAAACTTAAAGTATGGGGGAATGCTCGAAATTGCTTCTAATAGGGGAATATTCACCTCCACCTTTCTTAAGAGATTCAGAAATTTTGCCTGACCTTGAGTCAGTATTGCCTTTCTGGGTCCCTTAGGATAGGGGGTAAAGTATTAACATCAAAATCGGGGGAGGAGGAGGATTCGTTTTTCTTACATTTCTCTTTGGTTGGTGAGGGATCTTCTTCTTTAATGTCCAAGACCACATGGTCGTTCTTCGGTGCTGCCCCTTCCACTGCTTTCTGGTTTGCCTCAGCCAATGCCTTTTTCATCGCTTCCAATTCTTTCCTCATTGCAGCCATTTCTTTCTTCACACTGCCAACTTTCAAGTCCTCAATCTCGACTTCACCATACATGGCCCCTTCACGGTCGACTGCCTTCTCTTTCTCAGCCTTATCGCTCGCTTTTTTCAACCCATAATTCCTTCTTCTTATCACTCAGCCCAACCTCTTTACCACTTCGTGTGAACACAAGATTCACACCCTTTGGGTTCCTCTCGGTGTTACTTGGAAGTCCACCACTCGATTTGTTTTCAATGTGTCGGTTATTTGACCCACTTGGGTCTCCAAGTTCCGAATGGCGAATGTGTGGCCACTTTTTGTTCTACAAAGATTCTTATTTAACTCGAAAAAATCCTATCTAATCTCTCCGGGAGTATCTCGGTGGCCGTCTTCGAACACCGAGAATTGTTTGATTGCCGATTGCTTTGATTGTTCGGTGCGGATGAGCGTTTGGATGCTGATAGGTGCCAGAATTATTACTTCTCAACGGCTGGCTCACTTGCTGATTCTGATTGTTTTGCTGACCCTGATTCTGATTCCAGCCTTGATTTTGGTTCCAATTCTGATTCTGCTGTTGTCCTTGTGACTGAGACTGCGGATTCTGACTATTCTGATAGTAGCCCAGGTTTTGATTCTGGTATGAACTCTGATTATGGGGATTCTGATTCTAAGGTCGGTTATATAAGCTTTGGTTTTGCCTAAAACCTTGGTTCTGATTATTATTTCGATTCCAATTCTGATTCTGCCCCTGGTTCCAACCTTGTCCAACATAATTCACATCATATTGTTGTGAACCATCACCCATACCATAATCCGTTTGTGGCCCTTGCTGATTATCAAAGTTCTGATTCCACTGTTGCTGGCCAAACTCTTGCTGATTCATATCCATTTGCCTCATCGCATAGACATTCATCCGCTGCTGGGTCATTCTGATTGCCGACTGCGTTGTACTTGGAGTAGGCGTCAACTGGTTGTGGATAAGTGGGTTTTTTCGATGATGCACATTCCATGGCAGAATGTCCACCTCCACAAAGTTGGCATTGTTGTGCCTTCTTTCGTTCTAACTCCATTCGGTCCATTTTTAGCACCATTTCTTGCATCTTGTCATGCATGGCCGTCTCTCTATCAAGCTCTTCTTTTAGCGACTTCACACTTTCCAGGGGGGCTTTCTTCTTCTTTCTGCTCGACCCCCATTGTCCTTCTCCATCTGCCGCATTCTCAATCTGTCTCATAGCTTGCTCCGGCGGCAGATTCATGATATCTCCGCCACTAGCGGCATTCAGCTTATTCTGGTCCATCGGCTCTAAGGCCCTGAATAATATAATAACCTGTTCCACTGTAGAAAAACCGTGTGGAGGGCATCTCTTCAGTAGACCCCTGAATCTCTCATAAGTCTCTTTTAAGGTCTCTCCCTCGAGACCGTCAAACGAAGAGATTCCTTCCTTCAAATCTAGAATCTTCGCCGGAGGAAAATACTTTTTCAGAAACACTCTCGTTACATCAGCCCATGTATGTAACGAATCATTTGGTAAAGAGTCATACCAATCTTTAGCAGCTCCTCTTAATGCAAACGGAAAAACTATTAATTTTACCGCCTCGTCACTTACCCCGTTATATTTCATTGTTCCACAAATCTGGAGAAAGTGATCCAGAAAGCTATTCGGGTTCTCAGTCGATTTCCCGTGGAACAAGGCGTGTTCCCCCAACATGTTCAAAATATTTTGCTTAATATCCATGTTATTCGCATTAATTGGGGGTACCCTAATTGGGTTGTGCCCTATAACTTCCTGTGGGGTAGTGACGTAATCTCGACAAACCCTCAGTCCCTGTGCTTGCTGAGCCATCTGTTGCTGATAAACCGGCTGCTGAGGAGGTGGATCATACGGGTTATACGGGTTTTGGAACCCTTGTTGATTTCCTTGATTCTCCAGCATCCGCAGTACTCGATTTACCGTCTCTTGGTCTAATTCGGGTCTGAAGTTTTGCGTATCCTGAACATCTTGTCCGCCTCTGTACTATCCAATCCCTGGCCTCTGATTAAACTATGGAGTTCCCAACTGACGTAACACTGTGTTGTCATCTCTTGACGGCTCATGACGAGGGGTCCTCGGTGGAGTATGCAATGGTAGTGTTGCGTTACCACCAGTAGTGTCTGAGGTTTGCCCTTGTACATTGTGCTCGCTTAAGGGCTCTTTGCCATCTCTATGAGTTGGTGAATCCTCCATTCCCTCTGAGGATTCTGACAATGAACTCTCTTCTACCCCTTCTTCCTCAAACAAAGGGTTCGGACTGGCAATCAGAGGTTCTCCTCGGCGCTGACTGTTTCTATGACGTGCGTAAGCTTCAATTTCTTCAATTGGCTCGATGAGTGGTTCTTTGGAGCTTCGGGTCATGCACTGACAAACAAGAAACAACGAGAAAAAATAAAAACGACCTAAGCCCAAGCTTTCGGTCAACTTACAAGATATCAAACGTTACCTCCCCGGCAACGGCGCCAAAAAGCTTGATAGCAAAATAACTAACTGCTAACATTAACCGACAGAGTATCGGGTCAACAGTAGTATAATGGTAACAAGGTCGAATCCACAGGGAATAACGTTTAAGTACCAAAGTCGACGTAGAACTTAGTTCAGGTCAAGATTATGGTGGAGAGATATTACACTAATACAAAAGTAAAAATTAACTAACAGTTGTAGTTCTAGTGATTAAAAGGTATAGCCGAATTATGATCCAACGAGTTACTTTTACCCCTAAGAGAAGACTTGACAGGGAGCGTGTTTTAACCAACCTACCTTTCCACAGTAATTTAACGACATCCACGGGTGCCAACTCCTAATTCTGGTGTTAAGGTCTGAACAACTCTCACTCAACACCCTATGTGAAGTTAATTAATTTTCCCTTTAGAAACCGATTAACCTAACATGATTACGCTCTTAGAGTCGCTCGAACAACGATGACAAACCTCTGTATTGGAAACGGTCCTAACAACTAGGCCGAATCTACGCAACGATCCCAAAACCCCTTATCCCACATCTCACCGCAAAATACATCTATAGGTTCGATGTGTGTGATAGTGAACTAGGTGATCAATCTAATTCAAAGACGTTTAAAATAAGTTTTAGGACGTGGATTAATCATTAAAACATAAAATTACGCGCTACACAACTCCCGTTTAATCCCCTTTAGGGCGTTTCACTCGATTTTACATAATTCGACTATACACAAATTTAGTTACTCATGATGGTGATAACAACGGAATGATTAAAGGAAATTATACTAAAGACAAGAAAGTAAAAGTGAATTCAACATCATATGAAAAACAGTAAATAAGTGCTTAATAATATAGATATATATAAGTGCATAAAAGTAAATATATATATATATATATATATATATATATATATATATATATATATATATATATATATAAGTGCGTAATTAAATGCGTAAGTAAATATATATATATATATATATATATATATATATATATATATATATATATATATATATATATATATATATATATATATAAGTGCGTAAAAGTAAATAAAAGCTCGAAAACAATAATCTATTGATAATTATCCCATTACAACGATATTTTAACTAATTTATATAAAAACATATACATATATATATATACATACATAGACATATACATATATCTATATATATATATATATACCCAAAAGAGATGAAATGGAGATGAAGTGAAGAGAGAATGGAATGATAGATATATATATATATATATATATATATATATATATATATATATATATATATATATATATATATATATATATATATATACAATTATATCACAACAAAATAAAAAGAAAAGGAAAGAGAGATGGACGATGGATAAGAGGGGAGGGGGAAGAGGTTGGAGAAGAGAGGTTGGAGAAGAGAGGTGAATTGGCAAGGCTTTTGTGTTGATTTTGGGGTCATATATATAGGAAATATGTGTATGTATGTATATGTTTGATCATGGCTGATGAAGATGATGAACATCACGTTCATTTTCATCATTAGAACAGCCGGATCGATCCGGGAACATCTAGGATCGATCCGGGTCAAAAATCTTGATCCGTATTGTCAAAATTCGTCTATACGGTATCGCAGTTCAGTAAAATGGCCATATCTTGAGTTGTAGACATCCTATTGACGTGATTCAAAGTGCGTTGGAAAGCTTATTTGTAGATCTACAACTTTAATGAAGAACAATTCTTCAGAAAATGTATTTTTGATGGGCCATTCGCTCGTCGAAGATATTTCTCGATTTCCACTAAATCGAATCGATTAGCCAGTTGACCACTTGACTTAATGATACTTGAGTTGTAGATGTCCGATTGACGTGATTCAAAATGCGTTGGAAAGCTCTTGCAAAGATCTACAACTTTCATTAAGGACACTTCTTCAGAAAATGCCGTTTTAATGAGCCATTTGTTCGTCGAAGATATAATTCGTTAGTGGTACCACTAACCACTGAGCCACTTGACCAATTAAGTTAGTGGCACACTCTTATATCCCTAAAAATACCTCTTTTAGGCCTCAAAACATGTCATTACTTGGGATTTTGGTCAACCTATAATTCTGCAATAAACCACCAAAATACCAAACGTAAATCCGACACGACACTCCGGTTACTAAACCGGTACAAAACTTATAAAAACACGATAAAAATACGATATTTTACATAATAACTAATACTAACATATTTGGATGAATCTAAGGAATTAATGACTTGAAATGATATAAAAGTGCTCAAAATGATATCCGAAACGGGGTAAAAAGTTATAAAAATAACTATGAATTTTTCCCTTATCAAACGGCGCCAAAAACTTGTTCGGTAAAAACTCATTTTAAATTTATAATTACCGGAACACCCCAAGTGCAAGGATCGTAGTAAAGGTGTTACCGGGTCGTCCTAAGAGAATCGAACGTTTATCGGATTAGAGTACAGTTATTATATCGATTATGTCACAAATTATTATAATCTAGAAACTAAAATCTAGAAACTAAAATCTAGAAACTATGACTAGAAACATAAAATAGCAGAAAATAGAATAAAATCGACACTGGACGGGCGTCCACTGATGTGGACGCGTCCGATAACGTACTGGAAACAGAAAATATGCAGAAAACAGCAGGTAAAAACTAGGGTTTTTAAAATAACTAAACTTAGCGACAAAAGTTGATATGAACGAATCGGTTTATCAAATAATTAAAAGAACGGCAAGGCAACGAGAATCCACCAACCAACCAACCAACCCCAACTAGATTTTGAGCTAAAAATACGATTTTTAGTTATGATCAAATCACGAATTCGATTAAATCTCTTTAATCAATTTCTAGGGTTTCGTTTTCTTTCCCAAGCAAAACTAAACTAGCATGCATAACAAGATCATGAGATTGTCTCCAATACTCTACTCAACTAATCATGAACAATCTCTTGAATCACAATTAATTGCATCAATTGAAAAGATCAAAGCTTGAATCAATACTCTCATATAAATTCAATCAAAAAGATAGTTTCATCGATCTCTCGATTCAAATAAAACATAAACAATATAACAATATCCAATTGATGAAAAATCATAAATTTAACTCACTAAGATATAGCTAAAAATCCTCTAGTTGGTGTAGTTGTTGAATGGTTTCCTCCGTTGTCCCACCGCGAATTGCTTAGCCAACAATCATGTTGGTGATCATGATTGTTGGGATGGAAGAATTCATCTCCTTGTTTGCTCTGGAATATGCGGCTGCTTTGAATGTGATGTGCGTATTTTTCTGTGTAATGATGTGATGTCGTGCGATTAGGGTTCAATACACGCTGGTATTTATAAGATTTTGAGGCGGCTAGGGTTAAGTCGGCTATTGGACGCCCGTCCGGTTTGTTGGACGCCCGTCCATGCTTCACAAAATTCATCGAGTCGGGCCGAGTCTTCTTGGACGTCCGTCCTATACAAAAATGGACGCTCGTTCGCTAAAAATCATCAAACTCTGAATCAAAAATCTCCTTCTGGACGCCAGTCCAGAATAGTGGACGCCAGTCCAGTGGACGCTACATCAAACGTGCGTTCAACTTGGTCAAAAAGTGATTTTCTCATCTTTATCTTCAACCGACTTCCCCTTTATCTCTTTCCTTCGTATAAACTCGATCCTTGACACCATTTAATCCTCTTTTTAGCTCGAAAATTGTATATCTACAAGGGGGTAAAAACATGCAAACTGTAGAAATATATATATATATATATAGAAAATGACTAATAAACCACATAAATAGCTCGAATTTGCATTTTAATCCTTTTCCTACACAACCCCTCAATATTTCAATTAAACTCCTACTTTTCTATAAAAAGAAATAAAATACGAAGAATATTGTTACGGAATAAAGCGATAAAAAACCATAAAATTCACCGTTAACAACTCCCCCACACTTAAACTTTTGTTCGTCCCGAACAAAATAATCAAAACCAGCTCACTTTCACGCAATCCACATAGATCCCTAACTCACGTAACATAAGATACAACAACTATAGCAAGTGATACCAACATAGAGATAGATTCTGTGTGTGTGTGACAAGCCCTTTTCAATCTTCACAATCCTCTCAAACAAATATCCTCTCAGATAATTTTAATGACTATCCTAGGTATAGGCGGTAATTGTTCCACACAAAGTCTTCCTGCGCACTCAGTAGGATAATCCTTACAGCATATCATTCGGTTTATACTGGGGATAAGATAGACGATAACTTAGTCTTTCACTTATTCATAACACTTCATTAGTTGATTTAACTATTTCGCTTTTAAACGCACATCAGAATGAGCTCTTACCCGTCATAGTAGAATAGGATGTTTCGGGATAACACCCTACCTTACTCAAATCATAGGGTAGCTTTTCCTGACTGTCGTGAGCTTTTGGTCATCATAGTGGAATAGGACATTTCGAGATAATGCCCTACCGCACTCCAATCATTAACCAGCTTTCGACACACCCCTTTATTTATTATTAACTCAACTTTTTTCAAAAACATTAGTTACGTTTCACCTATCACATTCAAACCTTCAGATATTCACAGTGCACGTTCTGAACTTAGGTGTTACTTCACTGTTACTATTGAGACCAAATCTCTCTAAGATAAATCACTAAAATAGTGAAAGGATACAGTTCAAAATTTTTGCTTCAATATCAAAGGCTTTCGTGAGTGTGAAATGAATACTATCTCAAATCAGTAAAAGCATGCTATAATTATCTCTCAAAGTCACATAAAATCATTGTCAGGAAACTACAACTAGCAAGCCATTTGTTTCAATTACATGCTCAAGATTTACAATTATCCAAGTTTACTTTGAAAAATTTTAAAATTTTTGATAAAATCACATTTACTCACTGTCAGAAATATAGCATGATAACATACCCAATTTAGGCACCCCCCACACTTAAATCACATGATGTCCTCAGAATGTGCAGATAAAAGAAAAGAATACTTAGCTGGTTTTCAAAATGATTGTCGGGCTGTAGGTTGGCAGTGGTCAGGCCGTAACATGGATGAACCGCTGCGACTCGTATCACGAACAGACAACACTAAAAGTGATAACTGGCAAAAACCGCTCAACAATATCTGCAACACTCGACATAGCATATAATCTCGGGGGACAAGGGGTATATGAGTAAACATGAATGCACACGAAAATGGGCAAATAAAGCATTCACAAATAGGACGGGGATAACCAACACACAAATCACCATGGTTTTATTCCTAACGCCCTAAAAACTTAACTAAAAAGTAACTTAAAAGACTAGGCGCCTCCTAGTAGCGCTTCTTTTATGTCATTAGCTTGACAGAGTAAACCAAGTCAACCCGGATCGTGGCCACTTGGGTATGAGGCTAACCCCTTCTCTGTCAGAATCAGACTGACTAGGACGGAAATGGTTTTCGCCACAACAACAAGTCAAGTGCGTGAGAAGATCATGAAATTTTTCTCTCCAGACAACACTGACTCTTTTCTTCTTGTTCTTGTTTCTCAGATTCGGCGGAGGTATGCTAACAGGCGCAGGAGCATTGACAGAAGGATCTGCAAGGATAGGGGTAACAATGTCATCATCTACTCCAAAGAAGTCGGATGGAATCTCTTCACAAATAAACGACTCAACCGTTTCATTTCTCTTTTGAAAGTATAGTACTACAGGCTTTTCCTTGGGTTGCCCAAAGTACTTCTTAATCCTGTGACCATTGACTTTGAACGGTTGATCGCCGTACCCTTTCAACGTAATGGCTCCACCAGGATGAACATCAATAATCTCAAAGGGGCCGGACCATCTAGATTTAAGCTTACCAAAGCAAAAGATGGAGCCTGGTGTTATACAAAGAAAGCCATGTCTCCCACTTTGAATTCCCGATCTTTAATCTTAGCATCGTGGAGTGCCTTCGTTCTTTCCTTACCGATTCTCGAATTCTCGTAGGCACGGAGTCGGAACTCATCGAGCTCGTTCAATTGCAATAATCTCTTTTCCCCACGTAGCCGGGCCGTCGAAATTCAAGAATTTAATTGCCCAAGAAGCTCGTGCTCAAGCTCGACCGGTAGATGGCAAGCTTTGCCATAAACCATTTGGAAGGGTGACGTACCCATAGGGGTCTTAAACGCAGTGCGATAAGCCCAAAGTGCGTCATCCAACTTTAGACTCCAGTTGGATCTATTTGCGTTCACGGTCTTTTCTAGAATCCGTTTAAGGCTCCGGTTGCTCACCTCGACTTGGCCACTTGTTTGGGGATGATATGGTGTACCGATTTTATGTTTTGACACCATATTTCTCAAGAATTTTATCAAGCGGCGCGTTACAGAAATGCGAACCTTCATCACTAATAAGGGCTCTAGGACAGCCAAATCTAGTAAAGATATTCTTTTGCAAGAATTTCTTTACAACTTTGTGATCATTGGTTTGGGTGGCAATGGCCTCTACCCACTTGGAAACATAGTCCACACAGACCAGAATATATTTGTTAGAGCATGATGATGGGAACGGTCCCATTAAATCAATGCCCCAGACGTCAAAAACTTCACATTCCAAGATAGGCCTCAAAGGCATCTCCATCCTATTATTGAGTCTCCCTACTCTTTGGCATCTATCACAGCCTTTGCAAAAGGCTTCAGCATCTTTAAACAAAGTAGGCCGGTAAAAAACCAAACTTGAAGGATTTTTGTGACTGTCTTAGGTGCTCCGTAGTGCCCACCAGCGGGACCACTATGACATTGCTCCAAGATATCCAATTGTTCATGCTCCGGAACGCACCTTCTAAGCAACCCATCCTTGCAAACTTTAAACAGATATGGATCCTCCCATACGAGATACTTTAAGTCGCTGAAAAATTTCTTCTTTTCCTGATACGTCATTTCTTCTAAATGCCCACCTGCTAAGTAGTTGACGTAATCAGCATACCACGGCCTAAACTGTATCAAGCTTCATCAATTGCTCGGTAGGGAAATCGATGCCTATTTCCTTGTGATTTCCGCCACCCTCATTTACTAGGCGAGACAGGTGATCAGCCACAATATTTTCACTACCCTTCTTATCTTTGATTTCCAGGTCAAACTCTTGCAAAATTAGAATCCATCTGAGTAACCTTGGTTTTGCATCTGCTTTGTCCATAAGGTAGCGTAGGGCTGCATGGTCTGTCCAAACCACAACTTGAGACCCTAGAAGGTAACTCCTACACAACCCCTCAATATTTCAATTAAACTCCTACTTTTCTATAAAAAGTAATAAAATACGAAGAATATTGTTACGGAATAAAGCGATAAAAAACCATAAAATTCACCGTTAACATAGCACCTCAGCGGCTTTGTCAAAGAATGTTGCTTTGATTATTCCTGATGCGTCAGACATTTGTGCGAATACCTTACAACTGTGGTTGGTAACATATTAGTATATACAAAACATGGGAATAAGAACGTAGAATGTGTAGTAGAATACCGTGGTATTGCAGTTTGAGTTTTTTTGCACGTGCTACAAGGGAAATCCTCATGAAGTAGTGCTTCAATTTTGCAAAGGCACTGTGGGCAAGCCATGTAAGAGAACTGCTGATGCAAATTTCAAAGGGTCACTGTTACCTCAACCCATGCATTGTGCTGAGTTAAACGGGAATTAGTATCACATTGAGGATGTAATGACTCTGTAAGAGTGCAGTCGCATATGACATTGTATTTTACTACCTTAGAATCAGGCTCTATATACGCCACTGGAGTGATTTCTAGGTTGGGATCATAAGATGAGAGTGGATCTATAGTTTCCTCAACTTTGTCGGATTTGACAGCATGGATGACATCAATATTGTCTTCAATCCTAGGTGTTTTAATGTAAAGGAACATTTGGAAAATAAGTTAAGACACAGAGGAAAATAAGGAAACACTATTCTTTTAAATAGATGAAGTACAACTAAAACGTACCAATTGCGAAGTTCTTTCGCCTGGGGAATGTTAGGATCGACAACAATGTAAGAGCTTGGTGTGCTCGCGACGGAAAGGCCTAAGAAGCAGGAAGTTTAATTGGTTTAATGATTGAGCGTGCCAGAGGAAATCAATTTTAAAAATAACAAGTGAAGGGTATGTATTACCTGAAAAAGGTGCAACTCTGAGGCGTTTGCAGAGGATTATGGGTAATTCTTTTTTCAATGCGAACAATTTTGTGCCTTGGTAATGAACAAAGTTGTCCTACAAAGTAAGTAGCATTGGCTGCATGCTGCAAAATGTAATTGGTTATTAGAATTACATTGTCAGAAGAAGGGATGTGCAAGTAAAACTTACTCTTGGTGCATGACGGTGAACTCCTGGAGTGCTGTCATTTTTCCTTTCACTTCTCGTTCTCTAGGTGGTTGTACAGCCACTGATAGAAGACAAAAATATGGAAGAATGTAAAAAAAAAAGGAGATAAAATTGTTATAGATAAAGTCTAGTTTAAATAAAAGATTTATAATTTGTTTTAAATTCATATTAGGTTTTGATAGGAGTTTATCTTTATTTTATTATTGTTTGAATAATCATTTCTCTCCTATATAAAGGAGTACCACTGTAACATTTTGATCAATCAATAAAACACCACTCTAGTTTAGTTTACGTTTCCGCACGCATTCTGATTTTCTTTATGGTATCAGAGACAGGGGCGGGGGTTCGAATGCCTTAACATTGGTGAACCCTCGCCCGTTCCTCTTCCGCTATTAAACAATTTCCGTAACCATTGCTGATCAGTCCAGTTTCTTTCTTCCCGGCCATATATTAAAACCATTGATCACCAGCCAAATCCATTCCCTTTTTTTTCCACCAAATCACGGCAGCTTCTTTAACTTTCACCCAAATAAACATGTGTTTTCATCCTTACCACCCAAAATCTGAAGGAAAAAAAAAAAAAAAAAAAAAACAATTCCCGTCTAGATTGGCCTTATATATACCAGTAGCATTGTATACCCCCTATGCCTCGTATTTTATATTGTTTTATGGAGTCCAATTTTCTTTATTAGTCATTATGGATCACCAAAAAAAAAAAAAAAAAAAAAAAAGGAAATTTCTTGTCATAGTATCTTTATTTTTTTTAGCATTCATCTATGTCTTCTTTCAGGTAAGATTGAGAAAAATACAGATTCATCGGAGTAATCGCATTTGGAGGCTGATATCATCTACAACAACAACAACAACAACAAAACAAAAAAAAATACAGAAACAAAAAAAAAATTTCAAGCTTTGTTGGACTCCGGAAGACGCGCCGGAGTGGAGATGCCCTCCAAAACAACAACACTATGGACCTCGGAAGACCATCTGGGGTGGAGATGCCCTCCAAAAATCACAACTATGGACTCCGACAGAACCGTCGGAGTGGAGATGCCCTCCAAAATACCACAACTGTGGACTCCGGAAAAAGTACCGGAGTGGAGATGCCCTCCAAATCATGCCAAGACAAACTCGGCCTCCAAACCCGGCCTCGTTTGAGGGAGGGTGATAGAAGACAAAAATATGGAAGAATGTAAAAAAAAAAAGAGATAAAATTGTTATAGATAAAGTCTAGTTTAAATAAAAGATTTATAATTTGTTTTAAATTCATATTAGGTTTTGATAGGAGTTTATCTTTATTTTATTATTGTTTGAATAATCACTTTCTCTCCTATATAAAGGAGTACCAGTGTAACATTTTGATCAATCAATAAAACACCACTCTAGTTTAGTTTACGTTTCCGCGCGCATTCTGATTTTCTTTATGGTATCAGAGACAGGGGCGGGGGTTCGAGTGCCTTAACATTGGTGAACCCTCGCCCGTTCCTCTTCCGCTATTAAACAATTTCCGTAAATATTGCTGATCAGTCCAGTTTCTTTCTTCCCGGCCATATATTAAAACCATTTATCACCAGCCAAATCCATTCCCTTTTTTTTCCACCAAATCACAGCAGCTTCTTTAACTTTCACCCAAATAAACATGTGTTTTCATCCCTACCACCCAAAATCTGAAGGAAAAAAAAAAAAAAAAAAAAAACAATTCCCGTCTAGATTGGCCTTATATATACCAGTAGCATTGTATACCCCCTATGCCTCGTATTTTATATTGTTTTATGGAGTCCAATTTTCTTTATTAGTCATTATGGATCACAAAAAAAAAAAAAAAAAAAAAAAAAAAAAGGAAATTTCTTATCATAGTATCTTTATTTTTTTTAGCATTCATCTATGTCTTCTTTCAGGTAAGATTGAGAAAAATACAGATTAATCGGAGTAATCGCATTTGGAGGCTGATATCTACAACAACAACTAAAGAAAATCAGAATACTAGCAGAAATATAAAGACTGAAGTGGTGTTTTTATTGATTGATAAAAATGTTACACTAGTACTCCTTTATATACGAGAGAGAGAGTGATACTATTATTAAATAGCAATATTCACACATTAATTATAGATATTACGTATTAATTACAGAATAATTATATATTCTGTAATTAATGCGTGTATATTGTTAATATTATTTATTTGAATAATATTGTCTTCTATCACCCTCCCTCAAACGAGGCCGGGTTTGGAGGCTGAGTTTGTCTTGGCATAATTTGGAGGGCATCTCCACTCCGGCGCTTTTTCTGGAGTCCATAGTTGTGGTATTTTGGAGGGCATCTCCACTCCGACAGTTCTTTCGGAGTCCATAGTTGTGATTTTTGGAGGGCATCTCCACTCCGGCGGTTCTTCCGGAGTCCATAGTTGTGGTATTGTTGGAGATTGACCCTGGTTGAAGAACGATTGTGATCAGCCTCCAATTTTTGACAGTTGCGGTTGATTTGCATCATACCTGGAAAAAAAATAGAGATAGAATGGATGCCAAATAGAAGATATCGTTGCTATGACTTGATGATTATTTATTGATTTTTTTGTTAAAAAAAAAAACAATCGGAGACTTAATACTCCAAAACTTGTCCCGGACAACTTCTGTTTGGGAAAATTTGTTTTTGACACCAAAGACGCAGAAGGAAAAAAAAAAAAAGTTAAGTCAATTGCATAAATGGTTTCGTCAATGGAAATTGGTGATATGAAGTGGAGTATTTTCCAAGAGGGGATTTTTTTTTTTTGTTTGTTTAAGGTAAGAGAGGATGTTTGGTGCAGCCATGAGAAAATATATTTGATGGTGGGTTGGTTGTATAACATTTGCGGTGGGTTCATTGTTTGGAAGGTGTAGGCGGATTAACAGCAGATATGCAGGTTGAATTGATGAATAAAAAAGCCGATGATGAATAAAAAAGCGGAAGAGGGATCGGGCGAGGGTTCACCAATGTTAAGGCACTCGAGGATGTTTGGCACTCGAAATATAAAGACTGAAGTGGTGTTTTTATTGATTGATAAAAATGTTACACTAGTACTCCTTTATATAGGAGAGAGAGTGATACTATTATTTAATAGCAATATTCACACATTAATTGTGGATATTACGTATTAATTACAGAATAATTATATATTCTGTGATTAATGTGTGTATATTGTTAATATTATTTATTTGAATAATATTGTCTTCTATCAACAACAACAACAACAAAACAAAACAAAACAAAAAAAATACAGAAACAAAAAAAAAAAAATTTCAAGCTTTGTTGGACTCCGGAAGACGCGCCGGAGTGGAGATGCCCTCCAAAACAACAATACTATGGACCTCGGAAGACCATCTGGGGTGGAGATGCCCTCCAAAAATCACAACTATGGACTCCGACAGAACCGTCGGAGTGGAGATGCCCTCCAAAATACCACAACTGTGGACTCCGGAAAAAGCACCGGAGTGGAGATGCCCTCCAAATCATGCCAAGACAAACTCGGCCTCCAAACCCGGCCTCGTTTGAGGGAGGGTGATAGAAGACAAAAATATGGAAGAATGTAAAAAAAAAAGGAGATAAAATTGTTATAGATAAAGTCTAGTTTAAATAAAAGATTTATAATTTGTTTTAAATTCATATTAGGTTTTGATAGGAGTTTATCTTTATTTTATTATTGTTTGAATAATCACTTTCTCTCCTATATAAAGGAGTACCAGTGTAACATTTTGATCAATCAATAAAACACCACTCCAGTTTAGTTTACGTTTCCGCACGCATTCTGATTTTCTTTAGCCACCACAACAGCCAGTAAATCTGTGTAGGATGTGCACAACATGTAAAATAGGGGAGCTTGTGTCTGGGGGAAAGTCATAATTGATTTCATTCTAGTAGAATCTAGTTATTGTGAGAAGCAACAATGATCTTATTTTTTTTGACTGGACCAATGCATGTTTAGTGCACCTATTTTTTCGTTGTTGATGTAGCCCGGGAGATCGGTGAAAGGGATTGTCTGATTGTGAGGATAAGGAAGAATTTCTTGCTTATCAGTTACAGGCCTTATGAAAGTCGATTTGCTGATTTTCCACTGTACTGTCATACCATTGGCAGTTGGAAGGTAGGCAGGGTTGATGTTGTCTACGGCTGCACTACCGATGAGATACGTGTGGAAATGCTGCAAAGTGTCTTCCAGCAGTTCTATGTCATTTTGCCATATCAAACCTTGCACCCTGCCACCCTGTAAAAACGATTAAATCAAAGAAGAGAATCTATTTTATTATCAGAAACGGTTTAAAAAGCATAAGAAATAATCGAGAAAACAGTGAATTTGCAATATTACATTTCCATTAGCAAGCTCCAGCCTTTGAATTTTTATCCCACCTTTTGTGGTATTGGGGTTATGCTTCTCCATGACTATTACTTTAGCTCTCCACTTGGTCGTGTTTGATTTGATTTGAATCATTTGATCGATACGCAATTCGGTAGACATTGCCTGTTGTTTTTTGGGGAGAAGTAAATGCAATGTTAATGTTGGTGTTGCATATGTAAATGGGCATAAAATAAGGCAACATATGTGTTGTTTGTTGTTTTTAGATAAAAGAGCAGCGGCATTTAAAATTTCATGGTAAACTACATTTTTTGTAGTCTTCTTAGCATGCAGTTGGATCAGTAAATGTTGGAGGAGTAATTAATATTTTTATGTCGGTTGATTTCTTAGCACGGTTGTAGGAATAGTCCTTGAAACATCTTATACATTATCTGCACATGGGTTAAAAAAACTGAGTTGGTTAACAACAACCCAATAGTTCATTCGCATGAGCGAAAAAGTAAATGTTTGTTTGTCTCTTGGTCAAAGATTTTTTGTTATTTAATTAGGCATTACTGTAGGCCGTAAGCTTTACTCATTCCTGAGATGCAATAGGGTTTGCAAATATGATACTTCAAAATGGACGGGATCTTAAAATACCTTCTTTAACAGCAAATTATTTTGATTCGGCAAATCTTTTTCCTGTCATATACACACCACACCATGCAATCAACATATTATTCATAAAGCCTAGTAACAGAATCATAAATGCAAGAACAGACGCAGATGCAGGGATGAGAACTCGTCAATGTTTCATGAAGTTTCGGAAATTGTATAATGCTTGAACTATGAAAATGCCAGAGCATAGAAAATAAATTTCTGAATCCAAGAGGACAACAAGGTCTGTTGAGTTTCAGAGACAACAATCGACAGAAAGAAAGAAAATCGTATATTCATAAAACCTACAATCCATTGAAAATTTACTATAAAAGTCGTAAAGAATTTAGTATCTTATCTGAAGCCTGAAATTTGGAATTTTCAGAACAATTTCCCACATATCTGAAACAAAAAGAAAAAAAAACAACAGACCTGCAAATTTGAAGACTTATCAAGACTAAGTCAATTCAAGCGGCAAAATTAGGATTTTAGTCCTCTAAGTTGGCTGGAACCGGATCCTCTGCTTTTGTTTTCCCAGCTTTTCCCAGCTTTTGTGACGTGTCGCGTGCTGATTGGTTAAAAAAACTGAGTTCGGCCCGCTGAAAACGAGGCTCAGCTCGCTCCTCAGTTTTCAGCCAATCAGCTGATGACACCTATGCAAAAGCTGGGGAAAGCTGGACTCACAAAAGCTGAGGATCCAAGTCCAAGTTGGCCTATTTGGGATTTTAGTCCTGCTCCTTCTCCGGTGAGGAAAATAGTCCTCTAAGTTGACTTTATTTTGGATTTTAGTCCTGTCTGCCAGATATTGCTGACTGGACACCGGAATATTTTAAAATTGATGACGTGGATGCCACGTGGGATCCTACATGGCTTGTGGGTCCCATTTCTCCTCCATTTACTAAAAAATAGAAAGTTCAGGGAAGAAGGATTCGAACCGGCGACCTTGTGTTAAAATATCAAGCACTTTGCCATCCAAGCTATAACTTCAATTTGTACATTACAACACAAGTAATTACTTATGTACAATAACATTTCTACCAACATTGTATGTGCCTAATTTAAATAAACTTATTTACAAAATTAATTTAACTATAAATGATATATATATATATATATAAGAGCTCTTGCATAAAGTTTTTTATTTTTATTTTTTTATAACCTATTATTCTTATTCTTATTATTATTATTAATGTAAGTCGGCCTTACATTACCAGAAGAGTAACAATTATAAAAAATTTTCTTATCTTACTATTAATTTGTATATATTCGGTCAACTTTTTTAATATCATAATTATTACATTAATTAATGATAATCAAATTGTATATCAAACACTATAGTCTTTTTTGAGAACCAAACATTATAGTCTAATATATGTAATCATCGTGTTTCAAAAAAAATCACTTTCTTAATGTATATGATAATTCTAAATCCACTTACATTTAGGGACGTAGATAGTATTTTTTTTTTTTTATAAAAAGAACTACATCAAATTAACAAGCAAAATTAAACCAAAGGAAACCATATCATGCATAAGTAATAAATCTTGTCATAGTATAAACATTAAAGTTGTAGCTTAGATGGCAAAGCGCTTGATAGTTTACTACTAGGTCGTTGGTTAAAATCCTTCATGCATCAACTTTTTAATTTTTTAGTAGATGGTGTAGAAATGGGACCCACCGCCACGTAGATCCAACATGGCATATGATGTGGCGTCCATATAAGTTATTTTTGATGATTCCGGTGTCCAGTCAGCATAAACCGGCGGATAGGACTAAAATCCAAAAAAAAATCAACTTAGAGGACTATTTTCCTCACCGGAGCATGAGCAGGACTAAAATCCAAAATATGCCAACTTAGAGGACTAAAATCCTAATTTTGCCCAATTCAAGCCATAGTAGAAGAACAAAACCGAAAACAAGAATAAATTAGTCGAGAAAATCATATAGGTTTAGAACAATGGAGGTTTGTCGCAGATTGAGTGAAATCGATAATTCAGCCCACCACCACCATTAGATTCACCTGCATTGCCGCCGCCGCTACCGCAATCTGCGTCAACCTCGTTTTCAGAAGAAAGCAGGCCAAACAAATCAACAAATGCTACCTGTAAAGCCAGTAGCACGCACATATTCAGAGCAACAATCAAAGAACAACCCACAAAGAAAACAACAATGAAGAAGAAGCTATATACCTTGTCAAGCGTATAACTATCGGTGAGCGGAAATGGATAAGAGAGTGATACAACAATCGAAACAGAAAATGCAACTGACGAATGACGATATGAAAAGCCAAAGACTAAACTTTCAGACTCGATTGGAAGCAGGGAAAAGGCCATGGTTGTACTTCGCGGACCCTTTATACTGCGAAATTCCAAGATGAAGCGGTGGTGGAGAAGGGCTGCAGATGAAGCGGTGATGGAGAAGGGCGGCAGCGAATCAGAGATAGGTTTAGTGGAGAACATCCAAATGACGTTTCAAAGCCAAGTCTTTATCAATTGAATGCAGAATGACGTCGTTTAGCTGTACAGGTGGGAAAAAAAACAGAAAAACAGACAAAGGCCAAATAAGACAAGATTGTCAACTAAGATTTGCGTAAATAATACTCTGCAGAGGAAATTGAAGATAATGTGCTAGCCGTATTTTCACGAAAGGATAAAGATGTCATTTCGGTGAAATTAATGGGAGATTATTACCATCTTTTACACTTAAAAATAAAAGGGTAATGGGTTGGGTTTAGCAAGGGTAGCTTGGGAAATTAAACATACCCTAAGACCCTCAAAGCAAACTATCTTCACAAAATTTGTTCGGGTACCCCTCAAAAAATAAATTCAAAAAACTCATCTTTTCTCATCAATCAAACCGTCGGATTTGTAGATCCATCACACCATGAAAATCACTGCGATGAGAGCATCGTTCTGACATAAGCTTTTCTTCAATCGGGGAAGAGAGTTAATCGGACTTTTATGGTTACAAAATCCCTGACAGTGTACCGGATTAATCATTGCCTAGTAAGTGAGTCAAGATCCTAAAGAAAATCAAGAACCCTTTGAAATATAATAAGACTGAAATTGTTTTTCTGATAATTCAATTGATACAATGATACTCCTTTATATAGGAGAGAAATCTGATACTATTATTTATTAGCAATATTCACACATTAATTGTGGATATTACGTATTAATTACAGAATAATTATATATTCTGTAATTAATGTGTGTATATTGTTAATATTATTTATTTGAATAATATTGTCTTCTATCACCCTCCCTCAAACGAGGCCGGGTTTGGAGGCTGAGTTTGTCTTGGCATAATTTGGAGGGCATCTCCACTCTGACGGTTCTTTCGGAGTCCATAGTTGTGATTTTGGAGGGCATCTCTACTCCGGTTGTTCTTCCGGAGTCCATAGTTGATATTTTGGAGGGCATCTCCACTCCGGATGCTTTTTCGGAGTCCATAGGTTGTTGTGTTTTGGAGGGCATCTCCACTCCGGCTGTTATTCCGGAGTCCATAGTTGTGATTTTTGGAGGGCATCTCCACCCCGGATGTTTGTCCGAAGTCCATAGTAGTGATGTTTGGGAGGGCATCTCCACCCCGGATGTTTTTCCGGAGTCCATTAGTTGTTGTGTTTTGGAAGGCATCTCCACTCCGGTTGTTATTCCGAAGTCCATAGTTGTGATTTTTTACTTCATCGGCGCACGTATTTCCGATGTCTGTTTTTCTTTTCTTTTTCTTTTCTTTCTTTTTTTTGATATCAGCCGCCAATTGTTTCGGATTGGATCTATCTCGTACCTGCAAAAAGAGATAACTAATGCCAAAAGAAAAAAAAAAAAATTTTTGTTTTTTTTTTTGGAGAACTTATGCAATCTGTTCATTTCTTGGTGTTCGACCAAACCTTCATCCTATCAAAGAAAAAAAAACAACTACAATGATGTGTGATTCATCCTGAAGAAATTGAAAGTACGATCAACACTCAAAAGTCATCTATGCAATACAATCAACCCTCCCATACTAAGGTATTCTTTCCCTTCACAATCAAAATATGATATTCCACTCATTCTAGAAAATAATGGACACGGTGCTATGAAACAAAAAAATTGTTTAAATAATGGAAGAACTAATGGACGGGCTGTGGAAAAAAAATTGTTAAAAGGCGGAAGACGGATTGGGCGAGGGTTCACCAGTGTTAAGGTATTCGAACACCCCGCCTCCTGCTCCGATACCATAAAGAAAATCAAGAACCCTTTGAAATATAATAAGACTGAAATTGTTTTTCTGATAATTCAATTGATACAATGATACTCCTTTATATAGGAGAGAAATCTGATACTATTATTTATTAGCAATATTCACACATTAATTGTGGATATTACGTATTAATTACAGAATAATTATATATTCTGTAATTAATGTGTGTATATTGTTAATATTATTTATTTGAATAATATTGTCTTCTATCAGATCCTACCCCACAGTTATTGTGAGGTTAAGTACTAAGTGTTTGTATGCTCCTGGTCTGAATCAATAATAACAAAAAGTTGATTTTAGAAAATGAAATTACGAAGTAAACAAATAAAATAGGAACTATCCAAGATAATGGGAGCTGTTCAATAGTTCATGGGATTGAATTAAGCTACCAACCTTCCACTGCTGTTGTGTGCAAGTGAATGGTGCAAACCTCAAATCTTAGCGGCCAAGCCCGTAAAATCGGTACCCAACCACTACTATGATTATCGATAAGCTTACTTAGCAGATCCATAAGCTTACTTTTTGCCGGAAGAAGTGTCCAGTTTCCAGCATCCAGGGCCGTTTTTGCAAAAACAAACCCACTAAAAGGACCAAAATTGCGGTCGGAGTAAAACCAGGATTAAAATTGCAAAACGCGTTCAGTTACAGGACTAAATTTGCAATTTAGCCGGCCAACGTTCATGCCATACCAACGGATATGTTACGTTATTTGAATTGGGATTTCGGTAAGTCTAAAGTGATGACTCATTGGATATTTATGACGTGATTATTTATTTTCTTTGATTAAACGGGTAAATAATGCAAACAACCAACAAAACCGTAGGTATCATAACAATATCATTTCATAAATTCCAAATTTTTTTCCTAAAAAAAATGAACTTCTAATTTTCTTAAACTGCATTAGATGAACCTAAACAGATATGTTATCAACAGAAAAACAGCATCCCAAACTCTAATTAATTGTGTGATGGATGCATCTATGATGAACTAAAGTAACAAAATGGTGCCTCCGTGTAATTAAGCTTAATTCAGCATAGAAATAAGATCATTGAAGTATATTTCGGAGCAGGGAATCGTGAGACGGCCCATTGGATGATCGAAACCAAACTCTTCTTCAGCACATTGCAGTAACTCCATAAACAAAGGGTGATTCAAATGAGAAATCGGTATCACAAAATGGCGACAGAGTTGTTCACCAACATAAACGGCGAGATGGCCTTTAGGGACAAGGGAGTACTCATTTATTCTTGAAATGCTTTGATTTTTGGGTGATAAAGTTCGTCGAAGTTTTTGTTTTGCTTTAGCTATCCCACCGAATTGGATTCCCATTTTCAGGATGTAGAAATTCGATCCGGCCGACGAGGATTTTGTTACTAAAGATCCTTTTACACAAGTGAAAGAGAATGAAAATGTTGATGTTGGTTTGGAGGAAAATGCTTTCAATCGATGGACATATATAGTGTCTTGCAAAGTTTAATGAAATTGAAATTTGTGGTTTAAATATTTGGAAAATGGTTTTGGATAGTCTATTTGAAGGCAGATATTGGCCTACCGCCCTGAATAACAAGGGACAGCATAGGTCGCAACACATGCTATATATCCAATTGTGGAGCTAATAATTAAAAATGATGGATTGTATTTGCTTGTTAGGTAGCAAAGCCATGTGATTTTCTTCCCAACTAGCTGAAACATGAAATCCATTGGGTGTAGAACACAACTTCTTCCAACAGTATACTAATCAAGTTTTAAATACGCACGCATTGCTGATACAAGATGTCCAGTTTTAGTACCAACAGGTGCATTGCGCACGCATTCTAGAAAATGCGCACGCATTGCTAAATATGAGAGAAAATTAATTATTTCAGCATTAGCAATGCACACGCATTGAAGGCAATTCGCACGCATTGGCCAGACAGAAACTTTCAGCAAGTGTCTGGTCGATCAATGCGCACGCATTCTAGAGAATGCACACCCATTGACCCCAGTTTTGGGGAAAATGTTGTTTTGAGCCTCGAGTTCAGTTTTAAATGATATTTCTTGATCTAATAACATTAATTGAATATGAACAAGCCTTGATTGAGTTTCTGATGCGTTTAGTTCCGGCACCGAAGTACTCTTCCAAAGAGTTGAAGTACAGGACTGTCGGAAGAGCATGATAGGCCTGTACTGTGGTGAATTAGAATTCAACAATGTCTATGTACTTGATAGGATGTTGTGTCTACCTGTCTATGTGAGGAAGTAGAGTTGTTAAGGTGAGCTTACGTGAAAATAGTTAGGTGTCTAGTTAACAACAAATAATAAATACATACTTGAGTAGTAAAAAGATTAAGCGTCATTTCACTTTTGGATAGGCATGCAAAAGTATATATTGGCTATGTGACGCGTTCACACAGGTGGATAACTTTGAGACCTACAAGCGGCCAAATGACAGGGGGACTTCACCGAACGAGTATGAATACCGGGGAATCCTGGGACTAATAGTGAATAACACTATTGGTTGGCAACTATCTCGTGGTGGACATACACCTCGCATAGCGCCCTTGAGTGCTGACGTAATCAAGATAAGTTAAGGTTGAAACGTATAGTCCTGACATGTTGATGGACGTGAAGTGAACTCTCGATTGAGTCGCTCCTATAAAGATAATCTAATGATCATGAATCTTGTCTTATAAATCTTAATTATATTGTAGCTTCTACCTTTTACCGAGTACGTTGTTCTTACCTCAAATGCATGTTTTTGTTATGTGTTTGGGAATGAGAAGATGAACATGTGGATCCAGATATAGATGAAGGATATGATGATGACGTTTGATGATGCTTATGTTGTAGTTTTCTTTTATCATTTTCACAAGACGTTTTAGACTTGGTTATTAGTTTTATTTTGGATATTGATGTAATTTCCTTTTGAGGCTTGGTATTTCTTTTATTGTATCTATTGGAGGTTTCGTACGTTGTAAGTTCTTTAGAGATTTTGCTTTAACTCGATACGGCGTAGTATATTTACGTATAGTATGGAATTTATTTTATATTACACATGCTGAACGTTCCTTTTCCAGATATGGACTCGGTGTCTGGGAATGGGGAGTTACAGTTGGTATTAGAGAGAAGTGTCCTTTAGGCTTCATTTCTTTTAAGATAAGATTTTTTTGATCTCTTAGTAACGTTCTGGCCTTTCTATGATCCTCAAGATGGTGACCACTAAAACATGAGTTCATGGAGCGGAAAGTTTAGGGGTACGGCATGAGAGTCCGACACTAGTAGTCGGCGGTGGTTTTGTGCTACCGAATCCCTCACCACACTCTATGACCTCATCAGAATCCTACACCATGACCTCAACGGAGCCCAACACCACGACCTCAGTTTCAATAGGAGCCACAATATAACTATATTCCATGTGGGCGAGGGAAGGAAGCCCAACATGTCACTATCATTAGAGCGATTACACCAGTTTATGTACCCCCACCAGTGAGCATCTACGTACCCTCCACCGTCACCGGTAAGTCACCCATCTTCTCCAGTGTTCGACCATCAGCAGCGGACCTTTTACCCTCCACTAGTAGGTCACACCCCTCGACCTACAGTACCACCTTCACCCCGTTTCGATCATCAACAGGGCCTTAGATACCCACCTTATGGCTTACACCAAAGACCATCATACCGAGCCACAAGTGATCCCTCCCCAACAAACCAATGACCACCATACCCACAACAACAGCCTTACCCACAACAAGCACCACTTGGATACCCTCTAGTATACCAACCAGTGGCCCCACCACTTAGACCACCACCGGCTTTTGATCAAGCACCTCCAGTGGACTGGTACTCAAAGTTGAAGACGAATCGGGTACAAGATTTTCATGAGAATGTGGAACCGGCAAAGGCTGAAGCATGGTTAAGAGGTTTTGAAAAGGCGTGTAGAAAAGTGAATGTACCAGAGACAGAGATTGCAGAGCTAGCGGTTGGTTTTATTTTGGGTACAACTGCAGATTGGATAGATGCCTTTGAGAGTAGAAATGTAAAGGTTATAGATTGGGAAAGCCGACAAGGTGAGTCACTTCTTAAGCCATAAGAAAGGAAATCATATGAAGGTATCTCAGTATACCAACAAGTTCAACGAGCTACACCGAGAAATATGAATGGTTTGTCGTAGGATATACAAGCTGGCAACAAAAGGTGAAGAAGACATCGGCAACAGCATCATCAAGCGCAACACTGTGACAGAAGTGCTAGAAGAACCATACCGGTGAATGTTGTGTGGGTACAAATGGTTGCTTTATTTTTGGAGAGCAGGGACACATAGCAAAGAATTGTCCATCAAAGGTGAACATAGGATCTCATAACCAAGGGAATGGCAAATAAGGTTCAAGTCGATCAGTTCGAGTGTTTGCCGTAGATGCAGAGCATGCATAACCGGATGATAATGTTATCTCAGGTATCTTTAACTTGTTTATTTTATGTTATTACAGTATCTTTATAGCGTGTTTATTCATGTTGTAATTGTATTTAAATAAATGAATTTACATTTTAGGTACGATAGTATTAGACAACCTAGCAGTTATGGCCTTGTTTGATACGGGAGCGTCTAACACGTTTGTGTCGTCTAAAATAGCCAAGAAGTTGAATCTACTGTCGGAAACCTTAAGAAAAACCTTAGAGATAACTACACCACTAGGAAAGGTAACTAAGGTAATTAGGATGATACCTCAAGTGGATGTTCGAGTCGGAGCGTACCGGTGTAAGAGTGACTTCACAGTTTTGGACTTTTCAGACATTGATGTGATTCTAGGAATAGATTGGGTGTCCGAGAATTACGTGCATTTGGACTGTAGAGAGAAGAGAGTGACGTTTAAGGTACCCAAGAAATCATCTAAGACTTATCAAGGTAATGTTTACAAGCCGAGTAAGAAGCATCATCCGATAATTCCAGCGTTTAAGACTATAAGAGCTTGTCAAAAGGGTTTTGAAGGCTACTTGTTATACGCAGTGAATGTTGAACAAGTGAAGACTAAGTTAGAAGAAACCCATGCAGTAAAAGAGTACCCTGAAGTGTTTCCAGAAAAGTTACCAGGTAACATGCCGGATAGAGAAATAGAGTTTGAGATCAAGCTAGTGACATTAGCTGCACCAGTTGCTAATGCACCATACAGAATGGCAGCGGCTGAATTGAAAGAGTTGAACTCTCAACCTAAGGATATGCTCAAAAGGATTGTATTTGTTTGTTAGGTAGCAAAGCCATGTGATGATGGGCTACTATAAATTGATGGATCAAGTTTTTTTCGCCTCTACTCTGAATCCTTTGGCCCTCAATAATTTGGTTGACCGGTAGAGAGAACACTATTGCGTTATCCTTAACAAAATTTGTCGGGGTACACTTCATAAATAAAGAATTTAAAATAAAATACAAAAAATGTGATACCCTGTATTAATTTTTTTTACACACGCACACACTTTTGTCTTCGTTGGGACTCGAATCTGAAACCTCCATGTTATAAACCTCAGTGATTTTCACTGGGTCAATCATTTATTGGCTATAACCTGTATTTTCATGAAAGGATAAAGATGCCATTTTCATGAAATTAATGGGATATTATTAACATTTTTCCACTTAAAAATAAAAGGATAATAGGTTGGGTTAGGGGTAGTTTGGGAAATTAAACTTACCCTAAAACCCTCAAAGCAAACTGTACATCTTCATTTCACCTAAAGTTCGGATAGAGAGGCAAGAAAGAGAAAAAGTGGAAGAAGAGAGAAAGTGAGAGAATAAGAAGCGAGATTCTATTAGGAAAAAACAAACCAAGTAATAGCCTATAACGATGGTAACACAAAATAACAAACAAAAGGAAAAAGACAAAACACCAAATTTAAGTGGTTTCCGGAAATAGCTAGGCTGACTAGTCCACGGATGAAAGAGAAAATATTATAATAGTGGAGGAATAAAAAAGATACAACTCTCTTTAAGCTTTGAAACAAAAACCAAAATAGTTAATGCAATTGAAAGTTTATCATAATTTGGTACAAATCGTACACATTAAAATACAAAACATAAGACTACTTATATAGTAGCTTGATGTGGCTGCTCTTCCTTCAATTGCCGATGTGGGATAAAGGAAAATTAACAATTAGACAATTTGGGTTTTCTCCATCTTAACAAATCTTATCCTTGAGAAAAAGGCCCACATCCAGAAATAGTAATATTACTATTTCTCCACAGGATCCAAAATTGTCAAACAATGTCAAATAAGTCCAAAAATTGCTTGAACTTAACAAACGGACGACGCTTCGTACTATCTAACTCGGAATAGGGTACTATAGAGATTGCAGAAGTGCCAATGACTGTGGATCCCTGTAACACATACAAACAACTAGTCCTGGCTTTCATAACAACAAGAGCACCTTTAATTAGTTTTAGAACTCCACCTTCAATGGTGTACCTAAATCCAAGAGTCTCAATTGCACCAAAAGAAATACGATTTTTCTTCAAATCCGAAACATGTCTAACTTTCTTAAGTGTTCTGACAGCACCATCATGGCTCTTGATTCTATCCGTACCAATACTAGAAACCTTGCAAACTGCGTTGTTTCCCAACGAAACAATTCCACCTTGAACTGAATGATACGTGGAAAACCTGTCCCTATTAGGACACATATGATACGTGCAGCAAGTATCCAAGATCCATTCATCAGTATACCTTAATTTATCATCAACAAAGAAGATACCTCTATCACTCTCATCTTCTACAATACCGGCCTAACCAGACTCTTTACCATGCTCTTTCTTATGTTCACGGTTTTCTATGTTCTTAAGATGAAAGCAATCAGATTTGATATGCCCAGACTTTTTACAATAGTTGCACTTCAAATCCTTATGTCTGGGATTCAAAACAAATTTTACACTATCTACATTCTTCTTATTTGATCTGCCCCGAACTACCAGCACGTCTGCCTGACTACTACTCCTCAATTCCCCCAATTATGTCTTTATTAATCTGCTCTTTCGATTTCAAAATCGACTTAATTTCTTTGTAAGAAATAGTATCCATACCATCAATCAGTGTTTCTCTAAACTGCTTAAACGTTTGGGTAAGCGAACACAATAACAACAGGGCACCATCCTCATCATCAATCTTAGCATCTATATTACTCAAATCCTTAAGCAGTGAATCAAATTTATCTATGTGTGATAATATAGATGACCTTTCAGACATACGAAACAAATACAAACTTTGCTTTAAATAAAGCCTATTCTCCACGGGTTTCTTCATATATAAGAACATTCAAGAATGACGGGAATGTTAATCTTTAATGACGGGAAAATGTGAAGAACATGAAATGCAACAGAATAATTTTTGATTGAACAATATTTGATACAACTTAAGAGCTCAGAAGTAGTTATAACCTCCTCTAATCTCCACAACTAACTTATTAATTAACTCATTGCTACAAGGTGTTTAATCTATGTGTCAATGAGTAGTTAACAAATATTTTGATCACTTTATCTTGCTAATATACAGAACACTTATATCTCCAATAATGGTTAAACCGGTCAATAATGAAAACAATGTAGAATATCATATATATCATAAAATTAGTGTTATAAAACGAATGGAGATAACTTCAGATGCAAGAAACAGAAACAGAAGCAATCAAACATAAACAATCAAAGGAGATAACAGAAACAAGAAGAACACAGATTTAACGTGGAAAACCTCTCAGTGGGAGAGGTAAAAAACCACGGGCAGAAATGAGATATTTTATTATGCACTGAATTTTACAGATTTCAACACACTCGGATAATGAGACAACAACTGTATTTATAGGCACAAATCCCTAAACCCTAGCCGCCAGAATCTTTGTCCGATGCACCATAAATACCCCTACACGTGTCCTCCTTTTAATGACACCGTATAGCCGCCACATAACAAAAACGATGTGGGACCCCGTCGTATTCCAAGATTTCGCGAGACTATCACCCTGCTGATAGTCATCCTGCTGACAGAAGCTCAATAGACTCCACCCTACTGATGCACAGAATTGAATACACTTCTCAGCTGACCATCACTCAGCTGAGTCTTCAGATTGGTTCCACCAAAAAATATAGAGTTTAAGTCACCTTACTGACAAATCTCCACCTTGACTTCAACTCTCCCTAGAGTCAAACAGATTGCATAACCAGATGTACTTGTACCAGATGCATTCGTCAATGCCAGATGTACTTGTACCGTACTATCTTCACAAAGATCCACTCCACCGATCCGCCCTCGCAAAGTTTCCGAAACGCATTATAAGCTTTGAATATTCGCAAGTCCAGCAAAGCCGGAACTTACTCGCCGAACCGGTTTAGTGAACATATCGCAGGATTCTCCTTTGTGCCAATCTTCTTCACCACAACCCTCTTCTCATTCCTCAAGAAATGATACCCGACATCAATATGCTTGGTTCTCTCATGATGAACCCGATCCTTGGCTAAACATATTGCACTTAGATCGTCACAATATATATCGGCCTGATCCCGATGCAACCCCAAATCACCGACTAGCCCCTTCAACCGTATACCCTCCTTAGTCGCTTCAAGAAGAGCCATATATTCTCGCTTCGCAGTTGATAAGGCTACCGTAGCCCGAAGAGTAGCTTTCCACCGACCACCGCATTTCCCAATGTAAACGCATACCCAAATCATTGATTTTCTACCGTCAACATCACCGCATAATCGCATCACAAGAACTCCGTGACCAAACCAAGATCACCTCCATTTATGAGACCAACATCACCGTACCTCTCGTGTATCCGAATATCCTTTTAACAACCTTTCCGTTGTTCCTTACCAGGTTGAGCCATAAACCCGCCGACAACACCGACCGCCCGAGCCGATCGTGCCTAGTGCACACCATGGCATACATCAGACTGCCAACTGCACTAGCATAGGGAACTTTTGACATATACTCCTTCTCTTCAGCTGACTGTGAAGCATAAACAGACAAATGAACATTTGATACCATAGGAGTATCTAATGGTTTTGCAGCAGACATCCCAAACTTGGCCAATATCTTCTGCACATAACCCTGCTGAGACAAGAATAATTTCTTCGACTTCTATCTCTCCGCATCTCCATCCCCAAGATTTTCTTGGCCGCACCCAAATCCTTCATTTCAAATTCAAGACTAAGAAGGTTCTTCGATTTTGAACATCGACTTCCTTGTCGCACGCCTATCGCATGTCATCCACATACGTAACAAGATAGATATATGATCCATCTTTCAAATAGACCGTGGTATACACAACAAATCATAAGGACTTCTATTGTAACCCCGCTCGAAGCATAAAACTCGTCAAACCTTTTATACCACCGCCTTGGAGCTTGCTTCAAACCATACAACGATTTCTTCAACTTGCAAACATAATTTTCCTTTCCAGGAACTTGAAAACCCTCAGGATGTGTCATGTATATCTCCTTATCCACCTCACCATGTAGAAAAGCAGTTTTCACATCTAATTGCTCAAGTTCCGCATCCCGCCGTGCCACCATTGCTAGTAACACCCCGATTGAAGTGTGTCCGACCACCGGTGAAAATATTTCATCAAAGTCAACCCCTTCCTTTTGACCGAATCCTCTTGCAACCAAACGTGCCTTATACCCGACCCCTTCGCCTTTGTTATTCCTTCCTTTTTCTTGAAAATCCATTTACAAGTCACAACTCCCTTGTCGCAGGGGTCGTTTGACTAATTCCCAAGTCCGATTCTTCGCAATGACTCCATTTCATCTCCCATGGCAACATGCCACCGAGATGCTTCGTACATGTCATCGCTTCCCCGTAAGTAGTAGGTTCAAGAACCTCTACTTCTTCGCAACTTGGAGTGCATATTCACCAAATCATCATATCCATATCTCCTTTGAGGTATCCCAACATTAGATCTTCTAGCCCGCCGGCGCCTAGACTCGCCGATCAATGTTTGTATGACGCCCCGCCGAGGTCTCGCAGGGCCGGCTTGGATCGATTCTCGGTTCATTATCCGATCGCATAGTGTTGATTTGGATCCACTGATTGTTGCATATCAGTAGACTCCACCTGAAGCTCCACCTGTTTCTCAACACTATCAGATTCAGCACTAGTTTCAGACTTAGTAGACCTCCCCACTGATGAGTTTAACATAGAATTTTCATCAAACACAACATCCCTGCTGAGGATTACTCTGGACTCTGTTGATGACCAAATCCTATATCCTTTCACTCCTTCACCATACCCCACAAACACTCCTTTCTTGGCTCTTGGCTCCAACTTCCCTTCACTAACATGATAGTAAGATGTACTTCCAAAAACCCTTAGAACTGAGTAGTCAGCAGGCTTGCCTGACCACATCTCAAATGGTGTCTTGAGATTGATTCCTGTGTGAGGGCTCCTGTTGATTAAGTAGCAAGCTGTCTTAACAAACCTCTCCTCGCCCAAAATCTCCTTGATAAACCAAATTTTGAGAAAGCATACATCTTGCCCTCTCCAAGAGAGTTTGATTCATCCTTTCAAATTTACACCATTCCGCCGAGGTGTATTCCTTACAAGATGATGTCCGGCAATACCCTCACCGCACAAAATGAATCAAAATCCGTCCAAAGAATTCCGTGCACCATTATCCGTACGAAGCTTCTTGATTTTCTTGCCTAACCGATTCTCCACTAGGGCCTTCCACTGCTTGAAGTTAATGAATGCATCACTCTTGTTCTTCATCATCACCACCCGAGTCATCCTTGAATAGTCATCTATGAATGACACAAAATATCCGTGACCACCCAATGACTCAACTTTTGATGGACCCCAAAGCAGTCCGAATGGATATAATCAAGTGATGCCTTTGTGTTGTGCAACCCCGCCGAGAACTTACTTCGTGCAACTTCCCAAACACACAATGTTCACAAAAGTCCGATTCTTAACCTTATATCCTCCAAGAAAACCCGTCGAAGAAAGAACCCGCATACCCCTTTCACCCATGTGACCAAGTCTCATGTGCCACACCGAGTCTCGCCGAGATCGGTGAACCGCCGAGGATGCAACAAAGAGCGGTGCGTATACGTAGATCCTTGTAATATATACAAGGTTCCCCTCTTGATGCCTTTGAGGACTACAACCGAATCTTTAAAGACATTCACCGTCCACCTTCACCCTTGAAATTGAACCCTTGTCGTCCAAAGAGATCGAGATATACCAAATTCTTGGTCATCTCGTGGAACATGTCTTACATCCTTCGTTGTACAAAATTTACCATCCTCTCGTCCTTAACTTTACTAAGCCAATTCCCACAACTTTACGTACCTTGTTGTTGGCCATATAGATTTGACCACCATCTATCTCGCTCATAAGTAGAGAACCACTCTCTCGTTTGGACAAATATGGTAGGATGCTCCGTAATCAAGTATCCACACATCATTGTGGTGTGTAGAATCCCCCGCAACTAGAACCGCATCCTCATCGTATTGCTCGCAGCCAAGGCTACCGTGCCCGAATTGCCTTCTTGTCGTTTCTTCTTCCTTGGACAATTGGACTTCCAATGTCCCCGCTCCTAACGAATTACGTACATCGCAGACTTAGGACCTTTGGACCCCGACTTCTTTTTCTTCTTCGCCCATATCTTTTTCCACTATTGTCGCTAGCTACTAGCCCAAGAAATGTTCGATCGTCCGTCCCAAAGCAGCATTTGTGTCTAAGCTCCCCGGCATGTAAGGCGTACCTCACATCCTCCAAAGCTACCGTATCCTTTCCAACTATGAAAGATCGCACAAAGTTTTCATATGATGCCGGTAATGACACCAACAGATTAGGGCCGCATCTTCATCTTCAATTTTAACATCAATATTCCTTAAATCAAGTAATATTGTGTTCACCGGTCAAGATGTTCCCTCGGTGGATTCCCTTCATGCATCTTCAAACCGAACAACCTCTCGTTTCAATAACAACTTGTTGGTCGTGACTTGGTCATATACAAGCTTTCAAGCTTTTTCCACAACTTGGCCGCGGTGTCTTCCTCAAAGAACCTCGTGATAACATCATCGATAAGCACAACATGATGGTTGAATGTGCTTTCTCTTCCAGACCGGCATAATCTCGCCGCACCCGTATTTGGTTTGTCGATAAAGGATTCCACAAACCCCGCTCGTTTCAACAAGTGCACGCATCTTGATTTGCCACGTACCAAAACTCGTTCCTTCCCGTAAATTTATCGATTTTTACGTTTACCGCTGACATCTTTTCTGGCTAAAGATCACAACTTTATCACAGATCCTATCACCTTACTGAAGGCCTTGGTGAAGACGAAGTTGATCGTACAGATTGTTTTCTCCAGAATCTTGCTCTAATACCACTTGTTATAAAACGGATGGAGATAACTTTAGATGCAAGAAACAGAAACAGAAGCAATCAAACATAAACAATCAAAGGAGATAACAGAAACAAGAAGAACACAGATTTAACGTGGAAAACCTCTCAGTGGGAGAGGTAAAAAACCATGGGCAGAAAAGAGATATTTTATTATGCACCGAATTTTACGATTTCAACACACTCGGATAATGAGACAACAATCGTATTTATAGACACAAATCCCTAAACCCTAGCCGCCAGAATCTTTGTCCGATGCACCATAAATACCCCTACACGTGTCCTCCTTTTAATGACACCGTATAGTCGTCACATAACAATGTAATTAATAGATGTGGGACCCCGTCGTATTCCAAGATTTCTCGCGACTATCACCCCGCCGATAGTCACCCCGCCGACGTGCTCGCAGACTCCACCCTACTAATGCACAGAATTGAATACACTTCTCAGCTGACCATCACTCAGCTGAGTCTTCAGATTGGTTCCACCAAAAAATGTAGAGTTTAAGTCACCTTACTGACAATTAGCATTTCAATAGCTGAGCCTAAAGTAACTGATGTGTTCCCCTCAAAAAAAGAAGAAGTAACTGATGTGTTGTCCACGGAAAAACTGCATCACAAACTCTAATTGTGTGATGCAACTATGAAGAACTAAAGTAAGAAAATGGGGCCTCCGTGTAATTAAGCTTAATTAAGCATAGAAATAAGATCAATGAAGTATCTTTCGGAACAGGGAATCGTGAGACGTCCCATTGGATGATCGAACCCAAACTCTTCTTCAGCACATTGCAGTAACTCCAAAAACAAAGAGGGATTCAAATGAGAAATCGGTATCACAAAACGGCGCCTAAGTTGTTCACCAACATAAATGGTGAGATGGCCTTTAGGGGCAACGGAGAACTCGTTTATTCTTGAAATGCTTTGATTTTGGGTGATAAAGTTCGTCAAAGCTTTTGTTTTGCTTGAGCTATCCCACCGAATTGGATTCCCATTTTCAGGATGATGGAATTCGATCCAACGGACGAGGATTGTGTTACTAAAGAACATTTTACACTAGTGAAAGAGAATGAAAATGTTGATGTTGGTTTGGAGGAAAATGCTTTCAATCGATGGACATATTTAATGTAAATGAAATATATATATGTGGTTGAATACATTGGCCATTGGTTTTGGATAGTCTATTTGTTAGTTTTGTGACTTGATATCTAAAACTGGTGGAACTAATCTGAAAGCTGAAACTGAGTTTTGTGAAGTGAAACTGAGATTTGGGAAAAGCTGAGAAAACTGAGTTTTGGGGGAAACTGAGTTTTGGTGAAAACTGAGTTTGTTGAGTTCTACATCTGAGTTTGATGATTAAAAGTGATTTTTCTGGGGAAGTCAGTTTGGAGCTGAGTTTCATCTGGTGGATAACAGCTGAAGCTGGGGTCTACATCTGGGGTATTTATGAAAATTCTGACAAAGATCTTATGGCGGTTAGGGTTAGGGATTTATGCCTATAAATTCCAATATTGTAATCAATGCAAAGTGTGTTTTTTCAAAGTGTTATTCACACACTTGTGAAAACCTTGTAATTATGTGCATAGTAAAATGTCTCCTTTTCTGCCCGTGGAGTAGTCGGCACAACGCCGAAAACCACGTTAAATCACTGTGTTCTCTTTGTTTCTATGTTTTATCAATTTCCGCATTTTTTTTATGTTAGATTACATATGTTTTATCTTTTTTCAAGTGCAAGTTTCTCTTCTGTGTTTCAACAAACTAGTATCAGAGCATCAGTTTCAAGATTTAGAGAGATTTGCAGGTTGAACATAGTTGATCTTCACCAAGACCGGTGATCAGTGCTAGGATTTTGTGATCAAAGGTCTGTTCTTTAACAAGAAAGATGTCAGCAGTTAACGTAAAGATTGATAAATTTACACGGAGGAACAGTTTCAGTCTGTGGCAAATCAAGATGCGGGCCTTGTTAAAACAAGGGTTGTGGACTCCTTTATCCGGTAAAGGAGATGGCAGTGCAGCAGATTATGTCATTCTGGAGGAGAAAGCACATTCTACCATCATGTTGTGCTTATCTGATGATGTTATCATGGAGTTGCTAAGGAAGACACCACTGCTATGTTATGGTCAAAGCTTTAAACACTGTATATGACTAAGTCATTGACCAACAAGTTGCTGCTAAAGTAGATGCTGTTTAGCCTAAGGATGCATGATGGGGCTCAGCTAAGAGATCATCTTGATCAGTTGAACACAATATTACTTGATCTCAGGAATATTGATGTGAAGATTGAGGATGAAGATGCAGCTCTGATTTTGTTGGTATCACTACCAGCTTCTTTGAGAACTTTGAGCAGTCCTTCATAGTTGGGAAGGATACAATTGCATAGGATGATGTAAGGTCAGCTTTACATGCTAGAGAGCTGAGACATAAGGCACTGGGGCAGACAGTCAAGCTGTTGGACTGGTAGTCAGCAGCAGTGGTGGAAAAGGGCATGGGCAGCAGTCTGGGAAGCAGAAGAAATCCAAGAAGACAGGGTCCAAAGGTCCTAAAACCACAAATGTTTCCAATTACTGTAAGGAGAAGGGACATTGGAAGTCCAACTGTCCAAAGAAAAAGAAACAGCAGGAGAACAGTTCTGGAACAGCTGTTGTAGCAGCTTGAGTTTGATTGAGAGGAACACATGGTTCTAGTAGCTGGAGAATCAACACATCATGCTGATGTGTGCATTCTGGACTCTGGAGCTTCTTCTCATATTTGTCCACACAGAGAGTGGTTCTCAAGTTATCAACAGATAGATGATGATCATATAGCTATGACAAACAGCAAGGTCTGCAAGATAGTTGGGATTGGATCAGTTCAGTTGAGGATAGAGGATGGTAAATTCTGTACATTGAGTGAAGTTAGACATGTTCCATAGATGTTTAAAAACTTGGTATCTCTCAGTCTTTTACACAGTAAGGGATTCAGTTTTAAGGGTGAATGTGGAAAACTGAGTGTCTACAAAAACTCAGTTTCAGGTCTCAAGGGAGTCAAAATGGGAACCTTGTATATTTTGCAAGGATCAGTTGTGTCTGGGTCTGCTGTTGTAGCATCTGCTGAAGTTCATCAGTCACAGCTGACAAAACTGTGGCACATGAGACTGGGTCACATGGGTGAAAAGGGGATGCAAATTCTTTCTTAAAAGGAACTTCTTGGGGGATGTAAGGTCAAGAATCTGGACTTTTGTGAGCATTGTGTGTTTGGGAAGCTTCATAGGGGCAAGTTCTCAAAAGGGATACACAGCACAAAGTCATCACTTGAATACATTCATTCTGATTGTTGGGGCCATCAAAGGTGGAGACATTGGGTGGTCACAGATATTTTGTGTCATTCATAGATGACTATTCAAGAAAGACTTGGGCGGTGATGATGAAACACAAAAGTGAGGCATTCAAGAGTTTCTTGCAATGGAAGGCTCTAGTTGAAAATCAGTTGGGGAAGAAGATCAAGGGGCTTCGTACAGATAATGGTCCGGAATTCGCCGGAATGAGTTTGATGAATTGTGCGAAAATGAGGGTATTGCCGTACATCATACGATTAGGAAAACTCCTCGGAAAATAAAGTAGGCCGAAAGAATGAATCAAACTCATCTGGAGAGAGCAAGATGCATGCTCTCTCATGCTGGTTTGTCAAGAAGATTTTGGGTAGAAGCTGTAAGAACAGCTTGTTACTTAATCAACAAGAGTCCTCACACAGGGATTAGTTTCAAGACACTTGTTGAAATGTGGTCAGGAAACACTACAAAAAAACAGCAGTTATGCGACGGAAATAAAGTCCGTCGCAAATTTACGTTTGCGACGGATGTTTTATTGTTTGCGGCGGGACATTTGGCGGGACCAATTTTTCCACTTGGCGGGCAATTTTGCGACGGAATTTTTATTAATTTGCGACAGAATATTTAATAAAATTTTATAAAATTATTTTATTATTCTGAATTTAGATGTTTGCGACGGAATTAGGGTTATTTTGCGACGGACATTAAATTCCGTCGCAAAACGGCGGATATCGATCCCGACATCCCTTTTCTTCCTCATTTCTCTTCTTCATTCCCCCCTCTTCTCACCCGCCGCCCCCCCCCCCCCCCCCCCGAAAGCTCTTCCGGCGCCACCTCCTCCCACCACCGCCGCAGCCACCCACAGGTATGCTCTTCCCTCCCCCTCCCACCCCCTCTCCCCCGGACCCGATTCCCCCCCCCCCCTCCCCCGCCGCGTATATATATGTATGTATATATATATTTTTTTTTCGTTTTATATATATATATGTATGTATGTATATGTATATATATATATTGTATATGTATATGTATGTACGGTTTTATTTTTTTTATATATATATTTTTTTTCAATTTATATTGTATATATATATATTGTAGTATGTAATTTTTGTATATTGTAGTATGTAATATATTTTTTCGTTTTTTTTTCGTTTTGTTTTTTATGTTTTTTTTTATATATTTTTTTATATAGTGTATCATATGTAGTATAGATTTATAGATATATATGTGTAGTAATTATAAGTTAGAAAATGCTTACTTATGTGTATTAGTTAGATAAGTTAGGAAAATGCTTAAGTATGTGCAAAGCCGGATGTTGGTTGAATTGGTTGAATTGGTTTGTTGAATTGGTTTGTTGAATGCTTAAGTATGTGCAAAGCCGGATGTTGGTTGAATTGGTTGAATTGGTTTGTTGAATTGGTTTGTTGAATGCTTAAGTATGTGCAAAGCCGGATGTTGGTTGAAAATGCTTAGTTTAGAAACCGGATGTTGGTTGAATTGGTTTGTTGAATTTGGATTGAAATGATGATAAGTATGTGCTTACATGATAAGCATAACATACATAAGGTCCTCAAAGGGTGCTGTTCCTACCCGTTTGGAAAATGGTACTGGGGGGTACTTTGATATCCGGCAAAGCCTCCGAATTATTTTGACGTCGAACCTTTGACCATGAATTGAAAATTTAGGTTAAAGTGTTGTTAGTTTCATAGTAAGTTGAGTAAAACCTGAGATTGCAAAAGTGTTGAGACAACCTTCAAAGACTATTGTTAGTCTCATATTTTGTATGATATGATGTGTAGGATTGAAAATGAAGAGAATAGAACGTTTGATGATCTAGATGGAGAGGAAGAAGAATCGTTTGATGATCTAGATACTGATGAAGAGGAGGAAGAACTCTTCCATTCTAGTAGTGATAGTGAATAATAATGTATTAAATATTTTATTTTGTCATTATAGTGAATAATAATGTATTAAACATTGTAATTTATTATTAATTAGTATAAACGCCTTTTTATTATAATTGCATTTAGATTAGTATAAACGTCATTTTCTGTGTCAAATAGATGTCAGGTAGAGGTAGAGGTAGAGGTAGACGCGGTAGGGGTAGTTCCCCCTCCCCCGGAGCGTCTTCCTCCACACAGACTCACGGTTTGGATGATGAGATACACCAGATGACCGAGGAGGATTTGGGTGTCATTGTCCATGGTGACCTTGGATTGCCGGTTTTGGATCCCGAGGGGAGATGGTAAGTTAATACATATCTTGCTTTAATTTGTTTGTATTTTTATTTATATTTTGCTTAACCAAATATATTAACAACTTATTGTTTTCAATATGACAGGTTTACCGACAACTATGTCAAGAAAATGGCCAAGACCGCCATAATCAGCGGCTTCAACACTTTTGCCACCACGTGGCATAATGCCAGCCGGGAGCAGCAGGATAGGTGGTGGCACGCATTTAGGGTACGTCGTTCATATAAATATAACTATATATAAATATAACTATAATTATAACTATACATATAACATATATATAACTATGTTGCGAGTCATTTCGGCTTTCGAGTTACGCCACGAGCGCCCGGTTAGGGAAGCTTTTGAGCGGTATGCTATTAACAGGGTCCGTGATTATATGTATCGGGCTCAAACAAACCCCCGTGCTCGGTTTTGGATGACCCCGGATATTCTCCGTCAGTTCGAGGAGTGGATTGGGAGTCCCGTAAGCAATTATTCAATATTAAATTAATAATACTTGTGTTTTATATATATATGTATGTACTAACTTGTTTATCTTATGTCGGAATAGGCATTCAAGGAAACATCTACGAAAAAGAAGATAAACCGAGCTTCTGGATCCGGTGAGGAAGGGAAGATCCCTGGGACACATGCTATGGGCAGACGCGGCGTTATCGATTTCACTCGGGCCATGGAGGACAATAGAGAAGTGCCCCTATCAGTCGGAGATCTGGTGACTAGTTCGAAGAAGAAGAAGTCGGGCAACTTCGTCTCGAGGAAGTTTGAGAAAATCTTGGTACGTTATGTATTCTAAATATTATATATACATTATATATATATCATGTAATTATTGTTACTAACAAATTTATATCATACTTTGCGGGACGTCTTCACCTCGAAGAAGGCGAAAGCCCGGGAGACGCAGACGACACCCCCGTCGACGAGTCGCGTCTTTATTACGAAGCCGCCGGTGGTTACGACAAGAAGGGGAGAGTTTTTGGCATGGGGTCGGCGCCTCCATGTACTACGACAGCTTCTACATCGCTCGACACTCATCCGCCGAGACATACTCTCCGGGCATACTCACCCGTCTCACCCGGGAGATGGCGAGAGAAAGACAGATGCGAAACACAAAGGCGAGGTTGGAGGAGCTAGAGAGAGACGAAAGCGTCGGGAAGACCGACTAGCGCGGATGGAGGAGTGGATTACCCGGCGGTTAGGCGGCATCCTCCGGAGGGATGCAACCCGGGTACGAGGCGGCACGACAGAGATGACCGATCCGATCACGGACCCGGAGGAGGTGACATGGGTTTAGGTAGTACACCGGGTCTGACTGGGTGACATATTGCTTTATACATTTTTATTTATTTTGGCTTATCGTATCCCCTTTAACATATCGTTTTATCCCCTTTGACATATCCTCTTTGACATATCCCCTTTGACATATCCTCTTTGACATATCCCCTTTGACATATCGTTTTATTTATTTTGGTATCGTATCCCCTTTTATATTGTTGTTGTTGATAGCCGGTAGCAATTGTAATGCTACCGGGGAAAATTATGGCTTTGTTTTGCGGCGGTGGTTTGGCCGGCTGCTGCAAAACAGCCATAATTTTCTGATTAATTTTAATTTTTGCGACGGAAATATTCCGTCGCAAAGTTGTATTTGCGACGGAAAAAGTGTATTTGCGACGGATATGTAAGGATCTAAAAATAAATAAATTATTTAATAAAAAATATTTGCGACGGATTATATAATTTTTGCGACGGATTATACAATTTTTGCGACGGGTTATACAATTTGTGCGACGGATTATAAAATTTTTTTGCGACGGATTATATATTTTTGCGACGGATTATACAATTGTTTGCGACGGATTATATATTTTGTTGCGACGGAAATTATATTTAAAAAAAAAAAATACGTTATTATCCGTCGCAACATTCGTCGCAAATCATTTGCGACGGATAAACCGTCGCACAAACTCAGTTTTGCGACAAAAAAATGCGACAAATAAAAACCGTCGCAAATCCGTCGAAAATTAGGGTTTGCGACGGAATAATCCTATTTTGCGACGGTAACCTTCCGTCGCAAAAAGTCCAGTTTTTTGTAGTGAAACCCTGCTGATTATTCAGTTCTAAGGGTATTTGGAAGCACAGTTTACTATCATGTTAGTGAAGGGAAACTTGAACCAAGAGACAAGAAACGAGTGTTTGTGGGGTATGGTGATGGATTTAAGGGTTATAGAATTTGGTTATCAGCAGAAAACAGAGTAATTCTCAGCTGAGATACAGTTTTTGATGAAAATTCTATGCTTAGTTCATCAGTGGGGAGGATTACTGAAACTGAAACTAGTGCTAAAACTGAGAAAACTGACAGTAAGGTGGAGATTCAGGTGGAGTCAGTTGAGATGCAATACTCAGCTGAACAAAGTCGGTTTTCATCAAATCGGTTACTGAACCAGAACTGAATCCAAGCCAGTTAGTTGAGCAGGGGTCAGCTGAGCACCAAACTGATACTGGTCAGCAAAGTATAGCTGTCAGTAGAGCTAGAAGATCCAATGTTGGGATACCTCCTAGAAGGTATGGGTTTGAAGATTTGGCTGGATATGCACTTCAATTTGCAGAAAAGGTGGATGGTTTTGAACCTTCTACTTACAAAAAAGCAGTGACATGTTCTGAGTCATCCCAATGGCTTGCTGCCATAGGAGATGAAATGGAGTCATTATTGAAGAATCAGACTTGGGATCTTGTTAAACATCCAGCCGATAGGAGAGTTGTTACATGCAAATGGATCTTCAAGAAAAAAGATGGAATGACTGAGGCAGAAGGAGTAAGGTATAAGGCACGTTTGGTTGCTACAGGGTTTCGTCAAAAAGAAGGGGTTGACTTTGATGAGATATTCTCACCAGTAGTCAGACATATTTCAATCAGAGTGTTACTAGCAATGGTGGCACAGCAAGACAGCTTTTCTACATGGTGAGGTAGACAAAGGGATATACATGACTCAGCCAGGGGATTTCAAGTTCCTGGTAAAGAAGCATTTGTTTGTAAGCTGAAAAAGTCCTTGTATGGACTGAATCAAGCTCTTAGATAGTGGTATAAAAGGTTTGACAGTTACATAATCCAGCTGGTTATAGCAGAAGTACTTATGATTATTGTGTCTACAATAGTCAGCTAGAAGATGGATCATACATCTATCTTGTTTTGTATGTGGATGATATAATTATAGCTGCAAGAAAGAAGTCTGATATTCAGAATCTGAAAGACCTTCTTAGTTCTGAATTGGAAATGAAAGATTTGGGTGCAGCTAAGAAAACCTTGGGGTTGGAGATCTGGAGAGATAGAAGTCAGAAGAAACTATTTTTATCTCAACAGGTCTATAGACAGAAGATTTTGGCCAAGTATGGTTTGTCTACTGCAAATCCAATAGACACTCCTATGGCATCAAATGTTCATTTGTCAGTTTATACTTCACAGTCAGCTGAGGAGAAAGAATATATGTCAAAAGTTCCCTATGCTAGTGCAGTTGCCAGTCTGATGTATGCCATTGTATGTACTAGGCCTGATCTGGCTCAGGCAGTCAGTGTTGTCAGCAGGTTTATGGCTCAACCTGGAAAGGAACACGGGAAAGCTGTGAAAAGAATGTTCAGGTACCTTAGGGGTACAGTTGATGTTGGTCTCATTTATGGAGGTGATACTCAGAGTTTGGTCACAGGATACTGTGATGCTTATTATACAGGTGATGTGGACAGTATAAAATCAATGACTGGTTATGTTTTCACATTGGGGAATTCAATTGTCAGCTAGAAAGCAACTTTGCAAGCAACAGTGGCTTTATCAACTACTGAAGCTGAGTATATGGCTTTTACTGAAGCAGCCTAGAAAGCTATCTGGTTGAAGGGTCTAGTCAGTGATTTGGGGCTACATCAGGATCAAGTTGAGATTTATTGTGACAGTTGAAGTGCAATTTGTCTAGCTAAGGATCATGTTCATCATTAGAAAACCAAGCATATTGATGTGAGATATCATTTTCTGACAAATGAGAAGAGGGTTGTAGTGAAGAAGATCAGCACCAAGGAAAATCCTGCTGATATGCTTACTAAACCAGTTCAACTGGACTTGCTTAACATTCAAATCTTATAATCAATTTTTTTGGATACTCAGTTGAGGGCAGGTCAACTGAGTGGATTCTGTGGAGAAGTCTGGTACAAGTACATCCTGGCATTGACGAATACATCTAGTACAAGTACATCTGAATTATGCAATCAGGTGACGTTGAATGAGAGTTCAAGTCATGCTGGAGATTTATTAGTTTTGTGACTTGATCTCTAAATCTGGTGCAACTAATCTGAAAGCTGAAATTGAGTTTTGTGAAGTGAAACTGAGTTTTGGGAAAAGCTGAGAAAACTGAGTTTTGGGGGTAACTGAGTTTGGTGGAAACTGAGTTTGCTGAGTTCTACATCTGAGTTTGCTGATTACAAGTGAGTTTTCTGGGAAGGTCAGTTTGGAGCTGAGTTTCGTCTGGTGGATAACAGCTGGAGCTGGGGTCCACATCTGGGGTATTTATGACAATTCCGACAAAGATCTTATGTCGGTTAGGGTTAGGGATTTGTGCCTATAAATACCAATGTTGTAATCAATGCAAAGTGTGTCTTTTCAAAGTGTTATTCACACACTTGTGAAAACCTTGTAATTTTGTGCATAATAAAATATCTCCTTTTCTATACGTGGAGTAGTCGGCATAACGTCAGAAACCATGTTAAATAAGCGTGTTTTCTTTGTTTCTGTGTTTGATCAATTTCCGCCTTATTTTTTCTGTTAAATTGCATCTGTTTTATCTTTTTTCGAGTGCAAATTTCTCTTATGTGTTTCAACACTATTAATTTCAAGGCAAACATTGGCCTATCCCTACCACCCTGAAGAACAACAGACATCATATATCATAACACATGCTATATATCCAATTGTGGAGCTAATAATTAAAAATGATGGATTGTATTTGTTCGTTTGGTAGCAAAGCCATGTGATGATGGGATACTTTAAATTGATGGATCAATATTTTTTTGGCCTATCTCAGAATCCATTGGCCCTGATAAATCAAAATTCAAATTCAAACTAGCTGAAACATAAATAAGTTTGTTTATGAAGAGGTACTAATTGGTACTAATTTCCTAAACATAATATTTTACCAATTAGTACCTCTATTTCACGGTTCCTTTTGTTGATTAGTGGAGAGACAACACTATTACGTTATCCTTCACAAAATTTGTCCGGGTACCCCTAAAATATATATATATATATATATATATATATATATATATATATATATATATATATATATATATATATATATATATGTGCTAGCCGTATTTTCACGAAAGGATAAAGACGTCATTTCGGGGAAATTAATTGGAGATTATTACCATCTTTTACACTTAAAAATAAAAGGGTAATGGGTTGGGTAGCTTGGGAAATTAAACATACCCTAAGACCCTCAAAGCAAACTATCTTCACAAAATTAGTTCGGGTACCCCTCAAAAAATAAATTCAAAATAAAATTTAAAAAACTCATCTTTTCTCATCAATCAAACCGTCGGATTTGCAGATCCATCACACCATGAAAATCGTTGCGACGAGAGCATCGTTCTGACATAAGCTTTTCTTCAATCGGGTAAGAGAGTTGATCGGACTTTTATGGTAATAAAATCCCCGACAGTGTACCGGATCAATCATTGCCTAGTAAGTGAGTCAAGATCCTACCCCACAGTTATTGTGAGGTTAAGTACTAAGTGTTTGTATGCTCCTGGTCTGAATCAACAATAACAAGAAGTTGAATTGTGAAAATGAAATTACGAAGTAAACAAATCAAATAGGAACAATCATAGATAATGGGAGCTGTTCAATAGTTCATGGGATTGATTTATGCTACGAACCTTCCACTGGTGTTGTGTGCAAGCTAATGGTCCAAACCTCTAATCTTAGCGGCCAAGCCCATAAAATCGGTACCCAACCACTACTATGATTATCCATAAGCTTATTTTTTGCCAGAAGAGGTGTCTAGTTTCCAGCATTCAGGGTCATTTTTGCAAAAACAAACCCATTTAAAGGAGCAAAATTGTGGTCGGAGTAAAACCAGGATTATAATTGCAAAACGTGTTCAGTTAAAAGACTAAATTTGCAATTTAAACGTTCATGCCATACCAAGGGATAAGTCTAAATTGATGACACATTGGATCTTTATGACGTGATTATTTATTTTCTATGATTAAACGGGTAAATAATGCAAACAACCAAGAAAATCGTAGGTATCATAACAATAGCATTTCATAAATTCTAAATTTTTTTCCTCAAAAAAATGAACTTCTAATTTTCTTAAACTGCATTAGATGAGCCTAAACATATATGTTATCAACAGAAAAACAGCATCCCAAACTCTAATTAATTGTGTGATGGATGCATCTATGAAGAACTAAAGTAACAAAATGGTGCCTCCGTGTAATTAAGCTTAATTCAGCATAGAAATAAGATCAATGAAGTATCTTTCGGAGCAGGAATCGTGAGACGTCCCATTGGATGATCGAAACCAAACTCTTCTTCAGCACATTGCAGTAACTCCATAAACAAAGGGTGATTCAAATGAGAAATCGGTATCACAAAACGGCGACAAAGTTGTTCACCAACATAAACGGCGAGATGGCCTTTAGGGACAACGGAGTACTCGTTTATTCTTGAAATGCTTTGATTTTTGGGTGATAAAGTTCGTCGAAGCTTTTCTTTTGCTTGAGCTATCCCACCGAATTGGATTCCCATTTTCAGGATGATGGAATTCGATCCGACCGACGAGGATTGTGTTGATGTTGATGAAAGAGAATGAAAATGTTGATGTTGGTTTGGAGGAAAATGCTTTCAATCGATGGACATATATAGTGTCATGCAAAGTTTAATGAAATTGAAATTTGTGGTTAAAATAATTGGAAAATGGTTTTGGATAGACAAGGGACAGCATATGATATACGACGGTAAATCAAAATAACAAACGGAAGAAAAAAGACAAAACACCAAATTTACGTGGTTTCCGGCAATAGGCCGACTAGACCACGGACGAAAGAGAAAATATTACAATAGTGAAGAAAAATAAAAAAGATACAAATCTCTTGAAGCTTAGAAACAAAAACCAAAATAGTTAAGGTAATTGAGAGTTTATCTTAATTTGGTACAAATTGTACACATTAAAATACAAAACATAAGACTACTTATATAGTAGCTTGATGCGGCTGCTCTTCCCTCAATTGCCGATGTGGGATAACGGAAAATTAACAATTAGACAATTTGTGTTTTGGCCAACTTAACAAATCTTCTCCCTAGGACAAAGGCCTACATCCAGAATAGGGTACAAACCATTGCCCCTGCAAAACATACAAACCACCAGACCTGCTTTCATAACAACAAGAGCACCTTTATTTAGTTTTAGAACTCCACCTTCAATGGTGTACCTAAATCCAAGAGTCTCAATTGCACCGAAAGAAATTCGATTTTTCTTCAAATCCGGAACATGTATGACTTTCTTAAGTGTTCTGGCAACACCATCATGGGTCTTGATTCTAACCGCACCAGTACCAGAAACCTTGCAAACTGCGCCGTTGCCCAACGAAACAATTCCATCTTGAACAGAATGATACGTGGAAAACATGTCCCTATAGGTCACATATGATACGTGCAACAAGTATCCAAGATACATTTATCAGTATACCTTAATTTATCATCAACAAAGAAGATACATCTATCAGTCTCATCTTCTACGAAACCGGCCTAACCAGACTCTTTACCATGCTCTTTCTTATGTTCATGATTTTCTATGTTCTTAAGATGTAAGCAATCAGATTTGATATGCCCAGTCTTTTTACAATAGTTGCACTTCAAATCTTTATGTCTGGGATTCAAAACAAAATTTTCACTATCTAAATTCTTCTTATTTGATCTGCCCTGAACTACCAGCACATGTGCCTGACTACTACTCCTCAATTCCCCCAGTTAAGTCTTTATTAATCTGCTCTTTCGATTTCAAAATCGACTTAATTTCCTTGTAAAAAATAGTATCCTTACCATCAATCATTGTTTCTTTAAACTGCTTAAACGTTTGGGGAAGCGAACACAATAACAACAGGGCATAGAAATGGTGCCTCACTACTAGAATTTTCTGATTTTCCGACGATGATTTCCAACAAAATAAGGTTGTCGGAACCTTCCAACGATATATTGACGAGGTTCCGATGAAAAATTGAATAAAAAGAAGAAAACAAAAATGTGACACGTTTCCGACGCACTTCATTCGTTGCAAAGACTTTCGTAGTTAAACTGTCGGAAAAATGCGCACGGAATTATCCCGCATATTTTTAATCCCGCGTATTGTGCAATGAACTATCCCGCGTATGGTATAATGAAATATCCAAATATATTTCCTACGAAATTCGGACAGAGGGCCGTTTCACGTAGCAAAATTCGTCGGAAGTCTTTTGATCTTAAATTATTCCCATAGAATGCATCAGCAAGTGAACATGCTACCAACGCATTTCCGACGAACTATTAAAATCGTCAGTAATCCGTAGGAATCGTTCACATAGATATATTTATGTATAACTCATATATTCTATTCGTTGGAAATCTGTAAGTAATATATTATATGTCCGACAAATGTGTGACAAAAATACTAAATCCGTCGAAAATTTGTCGGTAACTCCATACAAATTTCCAGTGAATGAAAGAAAAATTTAATACTTTTTTTTAAAAAACTAAGAACACGTTGTCTCATTGCTGACGAAGCACACATCACATTATTTTTAAATGAGTAGTGAAATAGGGTCCTTGGCCCGATCAACTCGCATTATAGTAAGACGAGTGGGACCGAGAACGATCTAGCCCGTCTGATGCCATCTCGACGTGTGTAGTCGATTAGGCAAAGGGCACCAACAACCTTCATACGCCAAGCACTAGCCGAGACGATGCACCGGGGCCGATAAAGCCTGCCCCTCAATTTATAGCCTGCTTCAATAGGCATCACAGTCAAGTCTCAGGCAAAGAACTCGCAAGACTCGAAGTACAAGTCAACTCGCATGATCTAGAGCTCGACCTGTGGCCTTACTTTTATGTATTACTTGTATTTTGCTTCCGCCTTGTTACCGACTATGTAAGCCCTGTAAATAACGGCAATATCCCTCTTCAAGGAGGACGGATCAATTGGCATATAATTGAAATACGCATCCAAGACATGCCAAATTGTCGACAAACACTCACTCTCATACATGCATATTATTATTGCTAATCATCATAGATTTTTCTTGAACTTTAAGAAATCAAACATACAAACACTAAGCTGAGAAAAAAAATGCCTAGTGAGAGAGAGTGGGTTAGAGTGAGTAAGGCAAAGAAAGTGAGGGCTTCCGGCGTGAGAGCGGCTTCCGACGGGCATGAGACAGGGAGACATGGGAACAGGTTGGTTTTCAAGCAGAATCACAAGAGGTTGTTCGGTGACTGGGACAGGTTCTCTTGCTCCTTCTTCTTTTGTAACTTCCCAACTAGTTGTGAGCTAGCAGACATGTGGAGGACCTTCAGTGCTTATGGTAAGGTGGTGGATGTGTACATTTCCTTCAAGCGGACTGCAAAAGGTAGCAGGTTTGGGTTTGTAAGATTCAAGGATTGTTCCCAGCCTGATCTCTTGGAAATGAAGCTTAATGAGATTTGGCTTGGGACATACAAACTCAGGGTTAATAAGAGCAAATACAAAAGGTATCCTCATAGACCTCCTCTTGAAAAACCAAAGATTAATGGTCATAAACCTTCTGTTCGAAGTGCTGATCGGGTAGAAGACAAAAGCTACATGGAGATTTTGAATAAAGACCTTCCCCACTCTCAAACTGTAAGAATGGACCACCTAAATGCTGCCAGCCCTAGGCCTTTCATCTCTTCAGAAGGAGACGGCTCCTCACCAGCTTCTGTATGCTTAAGCTTGGAGAGCTCTGAAGTGGGTTGGCTCTCTAAATGTCTGGTGGGTGAACTTCGCATCTCTTCGCTCCTAAATAATGTTGCTCAGCTCTTGGAAAATGAGAACCTTGAGGTTGTCTCTGTGAATACCTTTGGTGGACGGAGAGTTCTCATGGAATGCGACTCTGTTGAAAGTAAAGACAAGCTGCTATCCTCGCTTGACTCGTTTCGTCAATGGTTCGCCTGGGTGGAACCTTGGAACCGCAAGTTTTCATCAATCGGAAGAACGGAAAGGCTCAAGTGTTATGGAGTTTCTATACAAGCATGGAACGAGGAAACCTTTCGGACAATCGGTAGCCTTTGGGGTGAGATTTTGGAGATTAACGCAAATACTTTGTGTAAATCAAATCTGGAGTTTGGATCTCTATCTATCCTCACACATGAGTGGCAAACTATCTCTCAATCCTTCATGGTGGAGGTAGACAGTATTTTCTTTGAAGTGTGGGTGAATGAAGACACTCACCAACAAGAAGAACTCGGCTCTCATGGACAGTTTGTTTCAGAAGCGGCCAGCAGGTACTCGTCCTCAGAAGGATATTGGTCGGATTCCGCCATCGGAGAGATGGCTGAGGATATTGGTTCGGTTCCCGGCGATGAGGATCACATGACGGACAATAAAAACGCATTAATTGTTTTTGGCGGCTCATGTCATGCGTCTGAAACCTCGGCCAACCAAAAAGTTATAGCAGAAAAAGAAACTTGTCAGGTTGCAGAATTCAAAGAGACAGACGGTAATTCAATTTTTGATTTTTTAAATATTCACGGGCTGGACTCTACTTGTGCGAACTTGGGCCTGACCAATTTGGAGCAACCCACTTGCAATTCACCGGGTCAACCCAAGTCAACTGCTAATGCTCCCTCTACCTCTGTTTTGGAATTGCATCCAGCTCCAATTAATAAAGTGGTGGTAAAAAAAGGATAAGCCTTACAGAGCTGTCGATGAAATTCTGTCCAAATTTTCCACACATGATTTGTCCATCTGCTTTCATAAGAAGGAAACAAAGAAGAGGTGCAAAAAGGGAAAGAAATTAAACTGGACAAAGAGATTGCCAGCTCGAGCCAATTTGAAGAACCAAATGGATGGGACTTCCGTTTCGGACAGCGGTATCCGTAACATGGTAAGAATTCTTATTAACTCTAACATGCTCACTAATAACAAGGAAATGGATTCAAGTTACGATTTAGATAAGACCCTTTCTCTGGCAAAAGATATGGGTATAAATATCGATCCCGACATCGAAAAGAATGTAGCAGCTAAGTTTGGCTGCTAATTTTCTGGTCTGTTTTGATTGGTGCTATTATTTCTAATGAAGATCCTTTCCATTAATGTTAGAGGATTGGGTAAAAGCGGTAAGGTTAGGTGGATAAGAGAGATCATAAACAAAGAGAGGCTAGATTTTATTGCCATCCAAGAAACAAAATTACAGACCATCTCTCTTCAGAAAGCAAGGACAATATGCCAATATGGGGCTCTTTGGATGCAGATTTCCATTTTTCTGGTTCCTCGGGAGCTGCAGGTGGGCTTGCTTGCATTTGGAACAAGAGTATTTTCAACAAATCAAATTGCTTTGATGGGGAAGGGTTCTGTGGTGTTTTCGGCTCGTGGGCTGGTATTTCGGACCCAATGTTGATAATCAATGTTTATTCTCCCCATGTTACTTCTGCCAAATCTGGTATGTGGGACAATATTTTACCTTTTGTGCTTAATTGGCGTGGTTTAGTGTGTGTGATTGGTGACTTTAACTCCGTATGTAATCGACATGAAAGAAAGGGCACTACTTTCTACCAAAATGATGCAGATGTCCTCTTAAATTTTATCTCTGATGCGGGATTAATTGACCTTAAATTGGAGGGTCGTAAATTTACTTGGATCAGCAAAGATGGATAAAAAATGAGTAAAATTGATAAAGCGTTGGTGTCTCCTAATTTCTTGAGCTCTTGGCCGGGTGCTTCCCTTGTTTCTCTACAAAGAGGATTATCAGATCACTGTCCTATTCTACTAAAACAAGCCTCAATCGACTTTGGCCCCAACCCGTTTAAATTTTTTGACTTTTGGATGAAACACCCTGATTTTAACAGTATTGTGGCAAATGCTTGGAATGAAGGAGACTTTCATGGCAATCATTTCTTCATTTTCAAAGAGAAACTAAAGCGGGTAAAGATAGCTCTAAAATCGTGGAGCCGTGCTACCTTTGGAAACCTTAAAGAAGAGGTGAATGAAGCCAAGCTTTTGGTGGAAGAATGGGACAAAGCTGCTGAAGATAAAACCCTTAGTTCTGTTGAAATGGAAAATAGAATCAAGGCCATCAACCTTCTTTATGAGAAAGATGATCAATTGGAATGCATGCTTAAACAAAAAGCTCGTGAAAAGTGGGTTCAAGAAGGCGATGGGAACTCAAATTTTTTTCACAACTTCATCAAAGGTAGACAGAGTAAAAACAACATATCCGGTCTCTTGTTAAACGGGAAATGGTGTGAGGATGCCCAAGAAATAAAGAAAGAAGCGGTTAATTTCTTCAAAAATCAATTCAGTGAAACTAGAAGAGCTAGACCTTCATTTGAGTCAGAACTCTTTAAAAAGCTTCCTTTGGATATTGCAAACTCCATTGAGCTCCCTTTCTCTGAGGACGAAGTCAAGCGTGCAGTTTGGAATTGTGGATCAAACAAGGCTCCGGGACCGGATGGTTTCTCTCTTGGGTTTTTTAAGGCCCAATGGACTCTTGTGAAAGAAGATCTTATGAGGTGCGTCAAAGCTTTTGAACAACATGGAAGATTTGGTAAGGGATGCAACAGTTCTTTTATTGTGTTAGTCCCCAAAAGAAGCAACCCGACCTCCTTCAAAGACTACCGACCTAACAGCCTGATTGGCAGTCTTTATAAAATTATTGCCAAGATGCTTGCGGAAAGACTTAAGAAAGTCATCCCTCTCCTTATCGACCAGTGCCAATATGCCTTCATCAAAGGAAGACAAATTCTTGACGGTGTTCTGGTCACGAATGAAGTGGTGGATTATCTGAAAAAATCTAATAAAGAGGCGTTTATTTTTAAGGCGGATTTCGAAAAAGCCTTTGACTCGGTGAATTGGGACTTCTTGGACTCTATTTTACACCAAATGAATTTTGGCACTACTTGGCGGAAGTGGATAAAAGGTTGCTTATCGTCGGCTTCTATCTCTGTCCTAATCAATAGGAGTCCGACGAGTGAATTTAATATGGAAAGGGGTATACGACAAGGCGACCCACTCTCCCCTTTTCTATTTCTCCTCTTTGTTGAAGCGCTCAATGTGATTGTCAAGCGAGCCGTGGCCATAAATAAATTTCAAGGTATTGACATTGTGAATCAGAGGGGTTGTGTCAACCTTACACACTTACAATTCGCGGATGATGCTATTTTCTTTGGGTATTGGGACTTGGAAAATTTTAAGAACCTTGGGCGGATCCTTAAGGCTTTCGCTCTAATTTCTGGATTGAGGATAAACATGAACAAAAGTAAGCTTTATGGCTTGAATACATCGGATGACGATTTGCATGTTGGGGCTTGCTCCTTGGGTTGTAGTGTAGATACTCTTCCTTTTACCTATCTTGGTCTACCTGTCGGCAAAAATATGAATCGCATTAGTTCGAGGCAACCCGTGATTGATAGATTTAGATCGAGATTGGCAGGATGGAAATGCAGACTTCTCTCGGCAGGTGGAAGACTAGTGCTTCTCAAATCTGTGCTTGGCAGTCTACCTCTGTACTACTTCTCGCTGTTTCATGCTCCTGTTGCTGTTATTCACACCTTAGAACAAATGAGAGCGCGTTTCTTTGGGGGAGGTGTAAGGGATGAGCAAAAAATTTCTTGGATCTCATGGTCCAATATTCTTAAACACAAAAAACAGGGAGGGCTAGGGATTGGAGGACTAGGGGCCCAGAATACTGCTTTGTTAGGTAAATGGTGGTGGAGATTTGTTTCAGAGAATGAGAGTCTGTGGAGGGTTGTCATTCGGATTTTACATGGCGATGATGGCGGTTTTACAGAATTTTTGGCTTCTCTTCCCGATCTTCATCTTCTTGCTGGACATGTGGACACACCTTATTGGAGTCTCAACCCTCGTGGAGCCTTTTCGGTTGCTAGGCTAAAGAATTTACTGATGGAAACACTGCCCCTCACTCGATAGCTGGTCCTGCCCCTTCTCGCTGGAACAACATAGTTCCTTAAGGTAAATATATTTATTTGGAAAGCCGCTCATTGTCGTCTGCCGACTCTTTCAAATCTATCAAAAAGAGGAATAAGGCTTGCTAGCCTTTCTTGCACAACTTGTTCCTTAGCTTTGGAGGATGAGATCCACTTGTTCTTACGTTGCCCATTCGCTTCTAAGATTTGGGACAAGTTTTCCACATGGTGGCGGTCTCCGGTTAATACATCTTTGGGTTGGGGACATTTTCTTCATCATGTCCCCATGAATGTGAAACAAAACAGGCTATCAAAGGTTTGGGATGCTACCATAAAAATCACGTGTTGGTGCTTATGGAAAAGAAGGAATAATCTCACTTTTAATTCCAAGTCGGTTTCGGATGAGGACGTATTTAAGGAAATTCAAATGCTCAGTTTCTCATGGATTGGCCTTAGATACGATAAACTGTCTTTAGTTTGGAATGATTGGATAGATTGCCCTCTGAGTAGTTCTAGCTAGACACTTTTGGAGTATTCTTTCTATGTTTGGAGTACTGTATTGAGATTTTGTATCATTCGTGTAACTCCCTCTTTTGGCTTATCTATTAGCTTAATAGATAAGCTCTAAATAATAATAATTGCTGCTGTTAAAAATAAAAAAAATTAAAAAAAAATTAAAAAATAAAAAAAACACTAAGCTAGATATCCACATAATGGCAAAATACCTTTTTTGTTGTAGTGCTGTGATATTTACAACCGTATCAAAGAGTTTGGTTTCTTTGTAGGCTTTGTAGTGCTGTCTACCCGTAAAACCCAACCCCTTCCCTAATTTTCTAGACCCTATTTGTATCCTGTCACGAATTTTTGAGTTTAACCCTAACCCGATTAAGTTCGGGATACATAATCCCAAATTCTGCAGACCCGATTTGTTCCCTGTAATGAATTTTCGGCTTTTCCCCAACACGATTAAATTCTAGATACATCGTCCCGAATTGTCTAGATCTCATTTGTTTCCTGTCACGAATTGTCAGGTTTTTACCCAACCCGATTAAGTTCGGGATACATATCGGTTATAAAACTTGAATCCGGCGGGTTCCTGATCCCGACCTAAAAAAATATATAGTTTTTTTTATATATTACAATAATACCAAATTAATAATACTTTTATTCTCTTGGATTATACTCAACGAATTATAATGGATCGGTTTCAGTTTTTATGGTTTTACCCCAAATCAACCCGAACCCGAATCAAAAGCACAAAATCTAAATTAACGACATCGTTTTGACTTTGGTATATAAATCAACTTTACACACCAAACCCTAGCTTTAAGTCGCACTCAACCTTACAACAGCGACGTCGGAGCTCTCTTCCACCTAGCTACCCTTCAAACTGAGCTTAGTCTAGCCATTGCCTCGCTGATTCTTTACTCCGACGATTCCGGTACTTTGTTGTCCGGTTTCCCCCATTACCCAACCCAAGTGTTATTGTTGTTTCCAACTTCTCAATCTATTGCATCGTTGCTGTCTTGGAAAAAATGTTTGATTTTTTTCTTTTTTTCCGATTGAATTAACCGTTAGCTAAGAAATCTGTCGTCATTTCATTACATTAAACAAATATATGCTGTGCCTATTTAGGTAGTAAAGATCCACTTAAGTTAGCCTGTGTTGAATCCCTACCATTCCATTAGTCACTAACTTATCTGCGTAGGTTTCTGTGTTCTTTTATAGTTTGAAGTGGTTCTTATTGGTGCTTTTTTCTCTTATGTGAATTTTTACTCATCTAACTGTCAAGGTATTGATATATTTCAATATTGAGCAATTATTTTATAAATGTTGGGAATTGATAAGTATTTTCTTCAACTAAAGCTGATGTCAAATCTGTTGGAGAAAAAGCCTTTTTTGAAGGGTTGAATAGTCAACTTTAGCGCGATTTACGGATAGGCTCCGATTTATGTCATCGAGAGTTAATGATATCATTATATACTCCATACGGAGTAGTTGATGATGGGGGACTTTTGAATCACTCGATTCGGATGTCGGGTGAATGAGAAATTAATGGCTAAAATTGGTAGAAAATATGTACGAGATGGGAGTTGAAGGGATGACTTCACCACAATCTCCCACATAGGTAACTTGAGGCTTGTGAGCTCAAGTGATAAGAGCTAGTGTATACTCTTATAGATGTGCCCCAAGGGGTAAGGCACTTTTGTGCAGGGGGGAGGACTTAGATAATTCCACACGTGCACGCCGCCGTCCAGCCGGCTGGCTCGTGCTCGAGCTCGAGCCCGAGCTCGGTTCGGGTGTAACTATTAATTTTTTGGGCAAATTTTTTTTTTATGAAATTAACCATAAAATTAATTTTGGAATGTGATTGTGTCATTCGACCAATCAGAATTCATTGAGTCATTCGACCGATCAGAATTCAGAGAACACGTCATCCGACCAATCGGAATCAATGATGAATTCGGCCAAGGGTGTCTTACACGCCCCAAGCTTCTTTCCTTGAGGGAGAAGTTGGCCATTACTTTTCCAAAGGGAAAAGTTTGATGATGTGTCTCGGCCAATCATATTTGAGCATTGGTTCCTCATCTCCACTATATAAAGAACCCCATGGATGAGAATTTAAGCATCGTTTTTTCTCTTGTGTCTTTCCACCACAAGGAGTCAGTCATATATATCTAGATATTGAGTCGAAGAGAAGTCAGAGCACTATGTAAGTTCGCCGGAGCTCGGACTTTTGAAGTGTCTCTAAATCCTAGACGTAAAGCCATTGTATCTTGGGAGACAGTTGCTACTACCGTGGGCACCATACCGGAGAAATTTGTCTTAAGGAAAAAGTAACTACTCGCCTCGGTTTGATCTCTAGTCCTTTATTTTCTGCATCAAACTATTATTATCTATTGTTTGAGTTAGATCTGCACGTAATATTGATTTTGTTAGATCTGCTAAATAATATGAATTATTCTATTCACATGATTTATTTTCTAGATTAATATTCCGTAATTTAATGCGTAAATTACGGATCTGTTCCGTAAATCACTCCACACACGATACACTATACCAACAAGCTTAAGACAAATTGATTCGTGTATTTGGTTTGAACCTTACGTTACATGTTGAATTATTGTTACGTTTATTTCCGTGTTGCTAATCATGTTACACTATACATTTAAAGATTACTTAATGCATCTGTGTTTAATAGTTGCTAGAATCAATTTTAGTAATTATTAAATTGCTTTAGTGCCTGGATATGCAAATTTGTGCGCTGTGAATTTAAGTACGAATTTCCGAAGATCTATTTTAATGAAAGTTTAAATGGAAAAATAAATCGAGGAAAAGCACAATTGTTTTATTGTTCTTGATACAAATTTTGAGCGCACGTGATTGGATATGACTTGATTGATATTATGATCAGAAGATAATATGATTTCTTTTATAAAAAAAAAAATTTTTAAAAAAAAAAGGGCAATAATATGGTTGGAAAATATATATTGTTGAGTGAATGATATACTGAATTTTAATGTATCAGGTGTGTCTTGGCTTATTCAGTTTTGATCATGTGGGAGTATCTATGGAATTTATTTGGTACTGCCATGCGTGATCTGTATACACATCAATTTATGGCACCGCGGTGTTTACTTAACATTATAGAGGAAAGGAATTATTTTAATAATTTGTTGCTTGCATGTAGTGCTCCGTACACGATACAACATTAGAAATTGTTGTTCTTTGGTAGGCGACTGTTATCCACGGTATTTAAAGTAGAAGTCATCAATTTAATTGGTGCCTTAACTCTGTTCATACCAGTATCTTTGAAGTTTGCGTGAAAATTAATTCATGAGATGGAAGTGTAGTTCTATGATGTATGCATGATACTTGAAGGTTTTGGCATGGTCTATACTTAAGTGCAATTATGCCGTGTTGATTGTCTTTGCGTCAGTCGTTTCTTATTTGTGCAATCTATCTCGGTTGTAAGTTAGAAACTTAATATTTAACCAGTAATTGCATTATGTGTTTACGGTCGAATTGTGTATCAAAACCTTATTGTGGGTTGTTTGTGAAGTGTATTCTAAATTTGTTGATCTTTTGTTCAATGAACAGAAATGAAAGGATACACCAAAGTGAATCCAAATGTGATGTGTCTTTTATGACACAAGTGTATGTGCTTGTTATAGCACTTGAGGTTGCACCAGTAAGTGCTCGATCTCATCCATTGGATGAAGAGGGACTAAGACTTGAGAAGGTCCAGGGTGCAACGAACGATGCCTAGAATGATCAAAATGGGGTTGATCATTATGTTGACAGCGGAACTGTCTGTTGAGCACAAACATGATGCTCCGTAAAGAGCCAGTGAGATTGGCTTTAAAGATCTTCTTACATGCTTGAGTAATGTTATTTGTGACACTGTGACTAGGACTTGTAAATTTTAAATCTGTTCGTCCATTGATGAACATGGTGTTGTTACCAAATTTGAAATTTGATCCTAATCACAAGTGTCAAGTATGTGTTGAAGCCATGTTGGCTAACTCACCGGTTGACTGGTAGAAAGGAACACAAAACCTCTAGATTCATGTGAACTAGAGGTAATAGAAGTATCTCGCTACTTTTATTGGTGATAGCACCAGATGTTGAAATGCTGAAATCGAAGATAAGGCTCGTGATGCCTTGAGAGTTATCAGAATGAAAGTGAGAATAAACATAGCAAACGGATGAGATGTATCCGTAGTGATTGTGATGGTGGATATGATGTATTGTTTCATGAGTCTTGCTAGGGCCCGGCATCATTCATCAAACAACTACACCATACACACCTCAGCCAAACGGTATTGCTAAACGCAAGACCCAAACTCTTAAAGAGTTGATGAATGCCATGTTGATAAGCTCATGTTTACTTCAGAACTTGTGGGGGGAAGCTTCCCTCTCAGCAAAATTCATTCTGAACAAGATCCCTTGAAATAAGAAAGGATGACACCCCGTATGAGTGGTGGAATTGCCAAGGTCTAGCTACAGATTATTGGGAATGTGGGGGTGTTTGGCTAAGGTAGAAGTACCTAAACCAAAGCAAGTGGAAATAGGACCGAAAATGATTGATTGTATATTCATCAGATATACTCTCAAGAGTAGTGCCTATTGGTTTCTGGTGCATAAAACCGACATGATGAGAACATCAACATGTTATGTTCTTTGAAGATCTCTTTCCATGGAAGGAAACAGATAAAACAAGCATGAGTAAGCGGACATATGAGTCTGACGAAGAGAGTGACCCTCAAGAACTTGAGTAATCTCGTCGTAGTAAGTGGGCTCGGACTTCCAAGTCCTTTGGTCCTGATTTTCTGACCTATATGGTAGGAAAAACGAACTCAAGACATGTGCTGAGGCAATGTCTACTCCAGAGCTCCTTTCTGGAAAAATGCTATAAATATTGAAATAAAATCCATCATGCAAAACCTATCTTAGAAGTTGGTTGGTCTTCCCAAGGGAAATAAACCACTTGAGTGCAAGTGGATATTCAAGAAGAAGTTAAAAGTTGATGGATTTATTGTAAGGCGTTGATGGTAGCCCGAGGGCATCGACAGAAAGAAGGCCTTGACTTTTACTCACCGGTTATGAGAATTACTTATATAAGGGTTCTCATCGATATAGCTGGAGTCTATAACCTAGAAGTCCATCAAATGGATGGTTATGGTGAGTTGAAAGAAGAGATGTACTTGGAACAACCTGAGGGGTTCATAGTTCAAAGACGAGAGAGTAAGGTGTGTAGACTTGTTAAGTCTCTCTGTGGCTCGAATAATAGCCAGAGCAATGGCATATCAAGTTTGACAATGTCATGTTGTCAAGTGGGTAGGAAATCGGAAGTACTCATGAGAGTATCATGAATACGAAAACGATGTTGACAAGGGACTTCGATGTGAAGGGCCTGAGAGTTGCAGATGTGAGCACTCCACTTGACTTAAGTATGCACTTAGTCAAGGACAGAGGTGAACCTGTGGATCAATTGAGGTATTCTCAAGTGATCGGAAGTCTGATGTACATAACCAATTGTACACGACCAGACTTAGAATGTGCAGTGAATAAACTGAGTAGGTTCACGAGTAATCCAGACCATGATCACGGGAAAGCCTCAAATAGGTTGTGAGGTACATGAGGTACACAATGAGTCCGGAATTACGATATATGAGATATCCAGAAGTGTTAGAAGGATACTGTGATACGAACTGGATATCAGATATGAAAGATTTGAAAGTCCGCCAGTGGATACTTAATCACGATTGGTGGTGCTGCTGTGTCCTGGAAGTCTACGTACAAGACAAACATGCATAGCTCGCTCCACAATGGAAGCTGAGTTCATAGCACTGGATAAGGCTGGAGAAGAAGCTGAATGGCTTAGGAATTTCTTAGAGGATATTCCGTGTTGGCCTAAGCCTGTGGCTGCTATCAGCTTACACTGCAATAGTTAGTCGGCGATAGGAAAGGCACAGAGTAGTATGTATAATGGTAAGTCTCGACATATACGCCGTAGATATAATACCATTAAACAGTTTGATCTCTAATGATGTGATTTCCATCGATTATATAAGATCGAAGGAGAATCTTTTGATCCGCTTACAAAAGGTTTAGCTAGAGATCAGATGTCAATCTTGACCACCAGAATGGGACTGAAGCCTATTACGCATGTTTCCTTGTAGTGGAAACCCAACCATGTTGACTGAAGATCCCAAGATCATGGTTCAAAAGGGTCAACTAAGCGATAAGGAACAGTCCGGCACTTACCCATTCTGAGAGAATAAAAGTGCTATCTGCAGAGGGTGTGAGGTTAAGCTTAGCTTTTAATGATTCATATAGCTTGATATTCAAGTGGGGTAGGGCAGAATACCCTTGATAAGATGTCACCTATGTAAGTGCGAAGTGGGGCCGCTTCTGTGAGAATTTTGAGGCTTGAATTCTCTAAAGCACTTTCTGAAACCAAGTGTTGTCCAGGGCTGAGACGGACACAACCATGAGAACCGAAAGGTGCTAGGGGAAATATTGTGTGAGTGCTATTGTCTTTGTTGACCCTAAAGGCTGAACAGTTCAAGACCTAGTTCACTGATTAGCCGAGTAAATCCGATAGTACTTCACTACGGCAGGTTCAAGGCCAGAAGCTACCTCTCCTGATGCAATATTTTTCCGTCTGACTTCTCTTCAGAGTCTGCATTTGCATTTGCATTACTTTTCATTCATGTGGGGGATTGTTGGAGAAAAAGCCCTTTTTGAAGGGTTGAATAGTCAACTTTAGCTCGATTTACGGATAGACTCCGATGTATGTCATCGAGAGTTAATGATATCATTAAATACTCCATACGGAGTAGTTGATGATGGGCTTTTGAATCACTCGATTTGGATGTCGGGTGAATGAGAAATTAATGCCTAAAGTTGGTAGAAAATATGTAGGAGATGGGAGTTGAAGGGAGGACCTCACCCCAATCTCCCAGATAGGTAACTTGAGGCTTGTGAGCTCAAGTGATAAGAGCTAGTGTATACTCTTATAGATGTGCCCCAAGGGGCAAGGCACTTTTGCGCAGGAGGGAGGACTTAGATAATTCAACATGCGCGCGCGCGCCGCCGTCAGGCCGGCTTGGCTCGGCTCGTGCTCGAGCTCGGTTCGGTTCGGGTGTTACTATTAATTTTTTAGGCAAATATTTTTTTTTTATGAAATTAACCATAAAATTAATTTTGGAATGTGATTGTGTCATTCGACCAATCAGAATTCAGAGACACGTCATCCGACCAATCGGAAGCAATGATGAATTCGGCCAAGGGTGTCTTACACGCCCCAAGCTTCTTTCCTTGAGGGAGAAGTTGGCCATTACTTTTCCAAGGGGAAAAGTTTGATGATGTGTCTCGGCCAATCATATTTGAGCATTGGTTCCTCATCTCCACTATATAAAGAACCCCATGGATGAGAGTTTAAGCATCGTTTTTTCTCTTGTGTCTTTCCACCACAAAGAGTCAGTCATATAGATCTAGATATTGAGTCGAAGTGAAGTCGGAGCACTATGTCAATTCGCCGGAGCTCGGACTTTTGAAGTGCCTCTAAATCCGAGAGTAAAGCCGTTGTATCTTGGGAGACAGTTGCTACTACCGTGGGCACCATACCGGAGCAATTTTTGTTAAATCCCGTGTATAATTAAAATAAATAAAACGAATAAAATCAACAACAATTTTATTGATCTTGATAAACAATAACAAAGAAGTACAGAAAGAAAAAATAAAGGATATTGACGATCTGAGCCGAGACGAACTCTGTCCTTAAGACAAATTTGCCCCGGTATGTACCCCGTTTTGCAGCAATTGTCTCCCAGGAATTCTCAGATTACCTTTCAGAATAGCGGTACTGCAGACTCTGAACAACGACGAACTCTACAGTGCTTCAGAAACTCTTCACTTGATGCAAGAACGATGTGCTGAGAAGAATGTATGTATGTATGCAATTCTGGTGTTGTATTTCTGTGTCTGTGTGTTTTTCTTCCCATTCATGTAGCTCGTTTATATAGCAGAGGACATGGAAAAACTGATGGAAATGAACAGCCTCAGCTCGAATTGAATGTCATAAATATCAGCATTATGTTAGAACTTGGAAAGCTAAAAGCCTCAGCTTTAATCACGACTTAAAGTTGGATAGGAACATGAACAGTCTCACTCTCAGCAGACTAAAAAAGCCTCAGCTCAGCAACCTTGATTCAGTTCAGCAGACTGGAAAATAAGTCAGTCTCAGTAGACTCAGCTCAGCAACCTTGATTCAGTTCAGTTCAGCAGAGAAAAAATAAGTCGACGGACTCGGCTCAAGAACTCGAAAAATAAGTTAACAGTGCAAAACCGAACTCTGACTGTGAACCTTCAAATCGAGGTGCATTCGTGTACGCAGGACACGCACAAGCCCAAGGGTAAATCCGGATTGGATTTGCACCCCCCCTGCGCCCGCGTAGAGAACGGTGTATGATGTTGGTTTCTTATTCCAACTACACTAAAACAATATCATATAAATATTGCTACTTTTTCCTTCTTCCAACAAATGTGGGAGAAAAGTTTCTTCCCATTTTTCCTTTTCATAACACACATTTAAGCCCAATAGGCCCAATATGACATATCATCAATTTTCCAACAAACCGACTTTAAGCGTTAATTTTTCATTCACTCGTTATCTGAATTGAATGATTCCAAATCCTGAATTCATCTACGACTCACGTAGTTTTCAGAATTAATAAAACATTACATATATTCTATACAAGAATATATCCGAAATACGCTTACAAAGTCACTGCATAAAATGATTATAAAATCATTTTTAATTCATTTTAAATTCAATTCCACATTTTCTCCAATAATCCCCCACATGAATGGAAATTAATGCAGATGCAGACTCTGAAGAGATTCTGGCAGAAAAATATTGCATCAGGAGAGGTAGCTTCTGGCTTTGAACCTGCCTTAGTGAAATACTATCGGATTTACTCGGCTAATCGGTGAACTTAAGTCTTGATCTGTTCAAATTTTTAGTGTAAAACCAGACAATAGTACTCACACAATATTTACCTTAACATTGTACTTGGTTCTCATGACTGGATTCGTTTTGGCCCTGAATCACACCTGGTTTCAGAAAGTGCGTTAGAGAATTCTAGCCTCTAAACTCTCTTTGAAGAGGCCCCACTTCGCACTTACATAGGTGACCTCCTATCAAGAGTATTCTGCCATACCCCACTCGAATTTAATCAAGTTATAGAAATCATTAAAAGTTTTCACTTATCCTTCACTTCTGGCAGACAACACTTTTATACACAGAATGGGTAAGTGTTCATCAACAGCTTCATAACTTAGTTGTCCCTTTGAACCAAGATCTTGGGATCTCCAAAAACATGGTAGGGTTACCATTACAAAGCTTATCTTTCAATAGGCTTCGGTCCCATTCCGAGTGTCAAAACTGACATTTGATCTCTATGTAAACCTTTTGTAAGCGGATCCGCAAGATTCTCCTTCGATTTTACATAATCGATAGAAATCACACCACTAGAGATCAGTTGTTTAATGGTATTGTGTCGTCGACGTATATGTCTAGACTTACCATTATACATACTATTTCGTGCTCATTGTATAGCCGATTGACTATCACTGTGTATGCTAATAGGAGCAATCGGTTTTGTCCAACATGGAATGTCCTCTAGGAAATTTCGAAGCCACTCTGCTTCTTCACCGGCTTTGTCTAATGCAATAAACTCAGCCTCCATAGTGGAACGAGATATGCACGTCTGCTTAGTGGACTTCCAGGACACCGCAGCACCACCAATCATGAAAACATATCCAGTTGTGGATTTGGATTCTTTTGAATCAGAAATCCAATTTGCATCACAATAACCTTCTAATACCGCCGGATATCTTGTGTAGCATAATCCCAGTTTCATTGTATATTTCAAGTACTTTAGTACTCTAATGAGAGCTTTCCAATGATCCTCACTAGGATTACTTGTAAACTCGCTCGCTTATTCACGGACATGCAATATCCGGTCTAGTACAATTCGTTATATACATTAAACAACCGATAATCCGAGAATATTTTAACCGAGACACGGTCACCTTTATTTTTGACTAAGTGAAGACTTAAGTCAATAGGTGTTTTCACGGGACTTTCATCATAAACACCGAATCTCCTTAGGACGGATTCAATGTAGTGAGACCGTGACAACACTAGTCCCTCGTATATTCTCGGAGATTTTAATCCCCAAGATTACATCTGCCAGTCCCATATCTTTCATGTCAAAGTTACGTGTCAGCATCTTTTTGGTATTCATGATTATATCATGAGTACTCCCCATAATCAGCATATCATCAACATATAGACACACTAACACATAAGTATTAGGTGTATGTTTGATGTAGACACATTTGTCGCACTCGTTGATCTTAAACCCATTAGATAGCATAGTTTGATCAAACTTTTGATGCCATTGCTTGGGTGCTTGTTTCGATCCATACAACGACTTAACGAGTCGACACACTTTCTTTTCCCCGACCTGGAACCACAAACCCCTCGGGTTGTTCCATATAAATTTCTTCGTCTAATTCACCATTCAGAAATGCAGTTTTAAATCCATCCGATGTATTTCCAAGTCATACACCGCCAAGAAGAGAAATTAGAACCCTTATAGAAGTGATTCTAGTTACTGGTGAGTAAGTATCAAAGAAATCAAGACCCTCTTTTTGCCGATAACCCTTAGCTACCAACCTGGCCTTATATTTATCAATAGATCCATCAGCTTTAAGCTTCTTCTTGAAAATCCACTTACACCCGAGTGCTTTATGTCCAGGTGGAATTTCTACTAATTCCCAAGTGTGATTTTGCATGATGGACTCTATTTCACTATTGATTGCCTCTTTCCAGAAAGGTGCTTCTGGATTAGTCATAGCCTCGGCATATGTCCTTGGAGTATTTTCTACCATGTAGGTCAGAAAATCTGGCCCAAAAGACGTTGAAGTCCTAGCCCGTTTACTCCTTCGAGGTTCAACTTCCTCATGTTCTGAAGCATTATCCCCCATATTTTCGTGTGCCCTCTTAGTCAAATTTGAGTCTTCATTATGTCTTTCTTTGGTTGGAAAGACATCCTCAAAAAACACCGCATTTCTTGACTCCATGATTGTGTTTACATGCACATCAAGGTTGTCAGATTTGTGCACAAGAAATCTATATGAACTACTGTTATGTGCATACCCAATGAATATGCAATCTATCGTTTTAGGCCCAATCTTGATTTGTTTAGGTTTAGGCACTTCCACCTTTGCTAAACACCCCCACACTTTCAAGTATTTATAACTTGGTTTGTGGCCTTTCCACAACTCATATGGTGTCTTATCCATTGCTGTAACTGATGAAACGGCTGTAATTAATTCATTGCTGTAATTAATTCATTGCTGTAATTATAGGCCCACACTTGAGGGGGAGTGTTGATATAAGAAATATAGTAGCGCCTTCCTTAACAACTATAGCTTTTAGGAAAACTGGTGTGGGCATATAACAAGGCTAAGCCAATTAGGCAGCCGGAGCAAACTAGGCTCCAATAACAAAGAGGCCCAACACATGCATCACGTGCACAATATAAATGGGGGAAATAATAATGTTTATAGCCAGGTTCGAACTCGAGACCTCTGGCTCCGATACCATGTTAAAGATCAAGCGCTTACCAGTTCTCCTAAAAGCTATAGCTTTTAGGAGAACTGGTAAGCGCTTGATCTTTAATATGGTATCAGAGCGGGAGGTCATGAGATCAATCCTTGCTTCCAACATTGTTTCCCCAATTATTGTGCAAGTGTTGGGCCTCTTTGTTGGCCTTGTGTGTGCCCTTTATATGCCTTTGTGTGCCATGTTGGCCCGGACATGTTATAGGCCCACACTTGAGGGGGCGTGTTAAAAGTGATATAAGGAAATATAATAGCGCCTTTACTAACACCAATTGGTTTTAGTACAACGGTAAGCGCTTGATCCTAATAGTCTCTAAAATAAGATTACGTTAAAATGAGGTAAAATGGAAGCATTCATTCATTTAATGTATCATCAGTTTGCAGGTGTAGTTTATGAACTTATTTTGTATGTAGCTCATTCTTTTCCAGCTACCAATTATAAAGCTCAGTTTTGTCATGTAATATATTTAACATTACGGTGCAGCTTCTTTGCTCATACCTCCTCCATCCGTCCGTTGCTATATTTGCTGAGCAAAAGTATAGATTGAACAAGGTAACAACCTTTAGTAATTCTCATATTCATCGGATCGATTGTCGAAGGTAAGTCCAATTTCACACTGCATAAATCCTTGTATGGAATTAGCAATTTAACTTAGATTAGTTATTCATATTTATGATGCCAGTCTTTCAATTAATGTTGCTTCAAAGTCAAATTTGGATGTATTTGTATTCTCATTCATAGCAATTTTCAACCTGAACATTCAGCTCGAATGTAAAATCGTTTTTTTATCATAGTTGGAGTGAATTGTAAGTTAGTGGAGAGACAACTATGTTTTGCATAGCTTAATCTTTTCCTAAAAGTTTAGCAACTTCTAGATTTTTTTAAACCAATTTTCATTTCCAACCTTTGCCTAGTTATTTTCATTGTTTTCTACTTGGTGTGGGTTATAAACTTTTCATTTGTGATTACGACTTTTCTTCTACTAGAAATCGATCATAAATTTTGAAAGAACTTTGTATGGGTTAAATGTTTTTTTTTTAGGAAACGGTGCTGGGGCGTCCTGTTGCTATTGCGGAGGTATTTATGTATACCCACTCAACCAAGGATGATAGGGAGCCTATTGATGATAGTTCAGCAGTTATTGAGGTAATAACTTGAACATATGTGTTTAAAATGTGAATTCGGTTATGTAATGTTTGACATAACATATACATATAATTTCTTCATATCGAACGAAAGATATTGAGAAACATATTTTCAAAATCCTCACAAGAACTTTTTAAGGAAAAAACGTCAAACGTCTTGCAATATTTCGGGCATAAAGATGTTAGAAATCCAGATGATTTGTTACATGAAGCAGATAAAGTGCTTCTGGAATGCGCTGGGGGTGCAAAGAATGGGCGTGTGAAAGGATTGGGTAATTTGTCTTTAGAGTACACTAGTGGATCGATTTCGCATACGATGCCAAATGAGGTGCTGTCAAAACATGTATCGCGGCTTTCAGAGGAAAATTCAAAGTTGCGTGAAGACCTTTCTGCTGTACATGAAAGTTTGGCTGAGGAAAGACAAAGACCTGCTGAGGAGCGAGAGAAGTCTGCAACAACACAATCTGCAATGCAGGTGGAGATAGGAAGGATTGCGCAGTTGGTCCAGGGCTTCCTTCATCCAGATGGTGCTCGACATTTAGGATTATGGATTTATTTAGATTTTAATATATATTACATCTTCACTCTCTTGTGTGGCACTATTGGCTCTTTCTTTGATTGTCACATTATCTTTTGTATTTTACTGCTAATCTCTATGGAGCTTTTGTAGACTTGGTTGATGCATCTATATATATATATATATATATATATATATATATATATATATATATATATATATTGTGTACATTTTTTGTGGATTGAGTAATTGACATTGTGATATTCTATTTCGTTTGAACAGGTGGTATTAATACAATTTAATTTATAAAAACTGGTTATTTTAAAAATCATATTTGTGACAAAGTAGTGACGAATTCCATTCGAAGTCTGTTGGAAAAAAATTATTTTCTGCAGAAATATTGAAAGCTACCTACAAATTAGTGGCAAAATTCATCGGAAAATTGTCAGAACAATTAATAAAAAAACCGTCGGAAGTTTGTTGGAATACTGGTCCAAAATTTTGTCTGAAACATCGTCACTAACTTCGTCGGAAATTTGTCAGTAATATTCGTAGGAACTTTGTCAGTATCTGTCGTAGGAATTTTGTCACTATATTCGTCGGAAATTTGTTAGTAACTTTTGTAGGAAATTCTGTCGCTATATTTGTCGGAAACTTTGTCAGAACACGATTCCTACGGCCATTTTTCCGACAACGCATATTTCGTCGGAATTTCGTCAGAAACACGATTTTCTGACAAAATACCGACAAATTCTTCTGTAGGAAATATCGAAATTTCTAGTAGTGCCTCCGTGTAATTAAGCTTAATTTAGCATAGAAATAAGATCAATGAAGTGTCCTTCGGAGCAGGGAATTGTGAGACGTCCCATTGGATGATCGAACCCAAACTCTTCTTCAGCACATTGCAGTAACTCCAAAAACAAAGGGTGATTCAAATGAGAAATTGGTATCAAAAAAAAGTGCCTAAGTTGTTCACCAACATAAACGGCGAGATGGCCTTTAGGGGCAACGGAGTACTCGTTTATTCTTGAAATGCTTTGATTTTTGGGTGATAAAGTTCGTCAAAGCTTTTGTTTTGATTGAGCTATCCCACCAAATTGGATTCCCATTATCAGGATGATGTAATTCGATCCGACGGACGAGGATTGTGTTACTAATGAAATTTTTACACAAGTGAAAGAGAATGAAAATGTTGATTTTGGTTTGGAGGAAAATGATTTCAATCGATGGACATATATAGTGTCATGGAAATTTTAATGTAAATGAAATATATATGTGGTTGAATACATTGGCCAATGGTTTTGGATAGTCTATTTGTTAGTTTTGTGACATGATCTCTAAAACTGGTGGAACTAATCTGAAAGCTGAAACTGAGTCTTGTGAAGTGAAACTGAGTTTTGGGAAAAGCTGAGAAAATTGAGTTTTGGGGGAAACTGAGTTTTGGTGGAAACTGAGTTTGCTGAGTTCTACATCTGAGTTTGCTGATTACAAGTGAGTTTTCTGGGAAAGTCAGTTTGGAGCTGAGTTTCGTTTGGTGGATAACAACTGGAGCTGGGGTCCACATCTGGAGTATTTATGACAATTCCGACAAAGATCTTATAGTAGTTAGGGTTAGGGATTTGTGCCTATAAATACCAATGTTGTAATCAATGCAAAGTGTATCTTTTCAAAGTGTTATTCACACACTTGTGAAAACCTTGTAATTATGTGTATAATAAAATATCTCATTTTCTATCCGTGGAGTAGTCGGCACAACGTCGGAAACCACGTTAAATCACCGTGTTCTCTTTGTTTCTGTGTTTTATCAATTTCCGCCTTATTTTTCTGTTAGATTGCATCTGTTTTATCATTCTGCAAGTGCAAGTTTCTCTTTTGTGTTTCAACACTATTAATTTCAAGGCGAACATTGGCCTATCCTTACCACCCTAAAGAACAACAGACAACATATATCCAGGGGCGGAGCTACAGAGGCCTTAGAGGGGTCTCGTGCCCCCTCTCGGATTTTTGAAATTACCAAAACACCCTTTACAAATAGTAATATTGCCACCGTATATTATTATATATTATATGTGTCAATAGTCATACATGTGTTTTTAGGGGCGGAATGGTAAAGCATTTGTTTTCAAATGCATAGGTCGCTCGTTCAATTTTTAGTAGGAACATTTTTTACTTGTATATTTTTCATCATTTAATTTTAGCGGGTTCTATCGGCACACGCATAATTACTTTTGGCACCCATTTATTGAATATTTTTTCTGCTGAACAAAACGTCATCCTCACTGGTGTCCTCCTTGAACACCAACGTCAGTGTCACTGACGTTGGTGTTCAAGGAGGAACACCAGTGGACTGACGTCCTTAAGTTGTCCCACTTAATTTAAGGATCTAGATCTAAGCCATGAATTGATATTACGTGTGCCATTTTTATAACGTGAACGTCATCCCCACTGGTGTTCCTCCTTGAACACCAACGTCAGTGACACTGACTTTCCCAGAAAACTGAAAGTGGCCCTGATAATTCAAAATTCAAATTGAAAAGTAGCTGAAACATAAATAATTTTGTTTATGAAGAGGTACTAATTGGTACCAATTTCCTAAACATAATATTTTACCAATTAGTACCTCTGTTTCACGGTTCCGTTTGGTTGACTAGTCGAGTGACAACACTATTACGTTATCCTTCACAAAATTTGCCTGGGTACCCCTCAAAAAAAAAAAAAATTAAAAAAAATATTATATATATATATATATATATATATATATATATATATATATATATATATATATATATATATATATATATATATATATATATAATGTGCTAGCCTCATTTTCACGAAAGGATAAAGATGTCATTTCGGTGAAATTAATGGGAGATTATTACCATCTTTTACACTTAAAAATAAAAGGTTAATGGGTTGGGTTTAGCAAGGGTAGCTTGGGAAATTAAACATACCCTAAGACCCTCAAAGCAAACTATCTTCACAAAATTTGTTCGGGTACCCCTCAAAAAATAAATTCAAAATAAAATTTATAAACTCATCTTTTCTCATCAATCAAACTGTCGGATTTGTAGATCCATCACACCATGAAAATCACTGCGATGAGAGCATCGTTCTGACATAAGCTTTTCTTCAATCGGGGAAGAGAGTTAATCAGACTAATTTTATGGTTACAAAATCCCCGACAGTGTACCTGATTAATCATTGCCTAGTAAGTGAGTCAAGATCCTACCCCACAGTTATTGTGAGGTTAAGTACTAAGTGTTTGTATGCCCCTGGCCTGAATCAACAATAACAAAAAGTTGAATTTAGAAAATGAAATTACGAAGTAAACAAATAAAATAGGAACTATCCAAGATAATGGGAGCTGTTCAATAGTTCATGGGATTGAATTAAGCTACCAACCTTCCACTGCTGTTGTGTGCAAGTGAATGGTGCAAACCTCTAATCTTAGCGGCCAAGCCCGTAAAATCGGTACCCAACCACTACTATCATTATCGATAAGCTTACTTAGCAGATCCATAAGCTTACTTTTTGCCTGAAGAAGTGTCCCGTTTCCAGCATCCAGGGCTGTTTTTGCAAAAACAAACCCACTAAAAGGACCAAAATTGCGGTCGGAGTAAAACCAGGATTAAAATTGCAAAACGTGTTCAGTTACAGGACTAAATTTGCAATTTAGCCGGCCAACGTTCATGCCCTACCAACGGATATGTTACGTTATTTGAATTGGGATTTCGGTAAGTCTAAAGTGATGACTCATTGGATATTTATGACGTGATTATTTATTTTCTATGATTAAACGGGTAAATAATGCAAACAACCAAGAAAACCGTAGGTATCTTAACAATAGCATTTCATAAATTCCAAACTTTTTTCCTAAAAAAAATGAACTTCTAATTTTCTTAAACTGCATTAGATGAGCCTAAACAGATATGTTATCAACAGAAAAACAGCATCCCAAACTCTAATTAATTGTGTGATGGATGCATCTATGAAGAACTAAAGTAACAAAATGGTGCCTCCGTGTAATTAAGCTTAATTCAGCGTAGAAATAAGATCATTGAAGTATCTTTCGGAGCAGGGAATCGTGAGACGTCCCATTGGATGATCGAAACCAAACTCTTCTTCAAAGACATTGCAGGTAACTCCATAAACAAAGGGTGATTCAAATGAGAAATCGGTATCACAAAACGGCGACAAAGTTGTTCACCAACATAAACGGCGAGATGGCCTTTAGGGACAAGGGAGTACTCATTTATTCTTGAAATGCTTTGATTTTTGGGTGATAAAGTTCGTTGAAGCTTTTGTTTTGCTTTAGCTATCCCACCGAATTGGATGCCCATTTTCAGGATGTAGAAATTTGATCCGGCCGACGAGGATTTTGTTACTAAAGATCCTTTTACACAAGTGAAAGAGAATGAAAATGTTGATGTTGGTTTGGAGGAAAATGCTTTCAATCGATGGACATATATAGTGTCATGCAAAGTTTAATTGTCAGTAAGGTGACTTAAACTCTACATTTTGGTGGAACCAATCTGAAGACTCAGCTGAGTGATGGTCAGTTGAGAAGTGTATTCAATTTTGTGCTTCAGTAGGGTGGAGTCTACTGAGCTTCTGTCAGCAGGGTGACTATCAGCAGGGTGATAGTCTTGTTGAGTCCTGGAATACAAGGGGTCCCACATCCGCTAATTTCTGTTATGTGACAGCTATACAGTGTCATTAAAAAGAGGACACGTGTAGGGGTATTTATGGTGCATCGTACAAAGATTCTGGCGGCTAGGGTTTAGGGATTTGTGCCTATAAATACGGTTGTTGTCTCATTATCCGAGTGTGTTGAAATCGTAAAATTCGGTGCATAATAAAATATCTCTTTTACGCCCGTGGTTTTTTACCTCTCCCACTGAGAGTTTTTCCACGTTAAATCTGTGTTCTTCTTGTTTCTGTTATCTCCTTTGATTGTTTATGTTTGATTGCTTCTGTTTCTGTTTCTTGCATCTGAAGTTTTCTCCATCCGTTTTATAACAAGTGGTATCGAGCAAGGTTCGGAGAAAACAATCATACGATCAACTTCGTCTTCACCAAGGCCTTCACAAGGTGCTAGGATCTGTGATAAAGTTGTGATCTTTAGCAAGAAAAGATGTCGGCGGTAAACGTAAAAATCGATAAATTTACAGGAAGGAACAGCTTTTGGTCTCGTGGCAAATCAAGATGCGTGCACTTTTGAAACAAGCGGGTTTGTGGAATTCTTTATCCGACAAACCAAATACAAGTGCAGCAGATTATGCCAGTCTGGAAGAGAAAGCACATTCAACCATCATGTTGTGCTTATCTGATGATGTTATCACTAAGGTTGCTGAGGAAGACACTGCAACCAAGTTGTGGAAAAAGCTTGAAAGCCTGTATATGACCAAGTCACTGACCAACAAGTTATTATTGAAACAGAGGTTGTTCAGTTTGAAGATGCATGAAGGGAGTCCACTGAGGGAACATCTGGACCAGCTGAACACAATATTGCTTGATTTAAGGAATATTAATGTTAAAATTGAAGATGAAGATGCAGCCCTAATCCTGTTGGTGTCACTACCGGCATCATATGAAAACTTTGTGCGGTCTTTCATAGTTGGAAAGGATACAGTAGCTTTGGAGGATGTAAGGTCTGCCTTACATGCCAGGGAGCTTAGACACAAGGCTGCTGGTACAGACACGTCGGCTGGCAACGGGCAAGTAGCCGGCGGCAATAGTGGAAAAGGATATGGACAGAAGAAGAAAAAGGAGTCAGTGTCCCAAAGGTCCTAAGTCTACGATGTCGTAATTACTTGTAAGGAGCGGGGACATTGGAAGTCCAATTGTCCAAGGAAGAAGAAACAGCGGGAAGGCAATTCTGGCACAGCAGCTTTGGCTACTGAGCAATCTAATGAGGATCTGGTTCTAGTTGCAGGGGACTCTACACACCATAATGATGTGTGGATACTTGATTCTGGAGCATCCTACCATATTTGTCCAAACAGGGAGTGGTTTTCTACTTATGAGCAGATAGATGGTGGTCAAATCTATATGGCCACAGCAAGGTTTGCAAAGTTGTGGGAATTGGCTCGGTAAAGTTAAGGACAGAGGATGGTAAATTTTGTACACCGAAAGATGTAAGACATGTTCCACAGATGACCAAGAATTTGGTATCTCTTAGTCAACCGGACAGCAAGGGGTTCAATTTCAAGGGTGAAGGTGGACGGTGAATGTCTTCAAAGATTCAGTTGTGGTCCTCAAAGGCATCAAGAGGGGAACCTTGTATATATTACAAGGATCTACTGTATCTGGCACTGCTGCTGTTGCATCCTCAGCAGTTCACCAGTCTCAGTAGACTCAGTTGTGGCACATGAGACTAGGTCACATGGGTGAAAGGGGTATGCAGATTCTTTCTTCAGCAGGTTTTCTTGGGGGATATAAGGTCAAGAATCTGGACTTTTGTGAACATTGTGTGTTTGGGAAGTTGCATAGAAGTAAATTCTCAGCAGGGTTGCACAATACAAAGGCAACACTTGATTATATCCATTCAGACTGCTGGGGTCCATCAAGAGTTGAGTCATTGGGTGGTCACAGATACTTTGTGTCATTCATAGATGACTATTCAAGGATGACTTGGGTGGTGATGATGAAGAACAAAAGTGATGCATTCAGTTACTTCAAGCAGTGGAAGGCCCTAGTGGAGAATCAGTTAGGCAAGAAAATCAAGAAGCTTCGTACAGATAATGGTCTGGAATTCTGCTGGACGGATTTTGATTCATTTTGTGTAGCTGAGGGTATTGCCAGACATTATACTGTAAGGAATACACCTCAGCAAAATGGTGTTGCTGAAAGGATGAATCAAACTCTACTGGAGAGGGCAAGATGTATGCTTTCTCAAGCTGGTTTATCAAGGAGATTTTGGGCAGAAGCTGTTAAGACAGCTTGCTACTTAATCAATAGGAGTCCTCACACAGGAATCAATCTCAAGACACCATTTGAGATGTGGTGATAGCAAACTGATTGTAGGATCTAGATCAAAGCTTCGACTTTTATTGATTCAGCAATTGACTAAAATTTATACGAATTCGAGCTAGGGTTTTTCGATCTGATTGTATAAAACGTGGACTATTTGGAAATAAAACGAAAGTAACAACAATAATCAATCTCTGATTATTGCCTCGTGATAATCCTATCTCAGGAAAACCACCCAACTATTCTATCTCAGAATAATTGAAAGAAACTCCAATCTCTGAAAAGTTTCTCGATTTAAAAACTAAGGTTTAATCTCCAAAATAATCTGCATAATACGTTCATGTTTGGCAACTATAAATAGCAAAAATAGAAAACCTAATTCCTAAGGAAATAAGGCGCCACTTTATCAGTTGGGCCGGAACATTACTTCCTAATAAAAAGGCCTAATTAAAAATAGCATAATTAAAAGTCCATAAAAATATTCGGCAAATACGATGCATAAAACGCCCCATACTTGGGCCTTTTGCACATTAAGCCCAATCCGCAATGAATAGGCTTAGAGTCGTTGGGTCATCAATCCTCGAAGCCTCATTCTCCTTTCCAACGTCATGGACCGGCTTTGCATAAGCTTCTCGAGCCTTCTTCTCTTGAATACGTGTAATAGGTCCATCTCGAACAATAATAGGATCCTTGGGCTTGTGAATGCGTGGCCGATCATCTTGGAGTGCATCATTCCTTCCCGGTTCGGAAGGATCGACCTCGAGAGTCATAATGAGGATCATCAAACGGGGACAAGTCCTTGACGTTGATTTATCGTGGAAGACATAGTCCAATCCGGTGGCAAATCTATGACATAGGCGTTGTCATTCACCTTTGTAGCACTTGAAATGGTCCATCACCTCGGTAATTCAGCTTGCCGTTTGTGCGGCGTGCCTTATGTTCGGAAACACGCTCCTTGAGTAGCAAACGTATAGCCATACCCAATCTCCCGGTTTGAAGATCATTTCTTTGCGCCATTCTATCCGTTTTGCTTGCCGATACCGCTCCGTAGCTTTTTAACCTCCAAACGAGCGATTTACATGTAATTCACGAACAAGTTTTATTTCGTACTTTTTTTCGTATCCAAGCTCACGTGTGTACCCTTGTAGGAAGAGAGGCCAAACTCGAAAGGAGCTTTCCGTAAAAAACCATAAACAACTTCAAACGGTGCGGTCGATATCACATCGAGTGAGGGAATTTGATAGCAAACTGATTGTAGGATCTAGATCAAAGCTTCGACTTTTATTGATTCAGCAATTGACTAAAGTTTATACGAATTCGAGCTAGGGTTTTTCGATCTGATTGTATAAAATGTGGACTATTTGGAAATAAAACGAAAGTAACAACAATAATCAATCTCTGATTATTGCCTCGTGATAATCCTATCTCAGGAAAACCACCCAACTATTCTATCTCAGAATAATTGAAAGAAACTCCAATCTCTGAAAAGTTTCTCGATTTAAAAACTAAGGTTTAATCTCCAAAATAATCTGCATAATACGTTCATGTTTGGCAACTATAAATAGCAAAAATAGAAAACCTAATTCCTAAGGAAATAAGGCGCCACTTTATCAGTTGGGCCGGAACATTACTTCCTAATAAAAAGGCCTAATTAAAAATAGCATAATTAAAAGTCCATAAAAATATTCAAAGAAATACGATGCATAAAACGCCCCATACTTGGGCCTTTTGCACATTAAGCCCAATCCGCAATGAATAGGCTTAGAGTCGTTGGGTCATCAATCCTCGAAGCCTCATTCTCCTTTCCAACGTCATGGACCAGCTTTGCATAAGCTTCTCGAGCCTTCTTCTCTTGAATACGTGTAATAGGTCCATCTCGAACAATAATAGGATCCTTGGGCTTGTGAATGCGTGGCTGATCATCTTGGAGTGCATCATGTGGTCAGGCAAGCCTGCTGACTACTCAGTTCTAAGGGTTTTTGGGAGTACAGCTTAATTACTATCATGTTAGTGAAGGGAAGTTGGAGCCAAGTGTTTGTGGGGTATGGTGATGGAGTGAAGGGATATAGAATTTGGTCATCGGCGAGTCCGAGTAATCCTCGGCGGGGACGTTGTGTTTGATGAAAATTCTATGTTAAACTCATCAGTGGGGGGTCTAATGAATCTGAAACCAGTGCTGAATCTGATAGTGTTGAGAAACAGGTGGAGCTTCAGGTGGAGTCTACTAATATGCAACAATCAGTGGATCCAAATCAACACTATACTGATCTGGATAATGAACCAGAATCTGATCCAAGCCATCCTGCTGAGACCTCAGCAGGGCGTCATACAAACATTGATCGGCGAGAGTCTAGGCGCCGGCGGGCTAGAAGATCTAATGTTGGGATACCTCCAAGGAGATATGGATATGATGATTTGGCTGGATATGCACTCCAGGTTGCTGAAGAGGTAGAGGTTGCTGAACCTACTACTTACAGGGAAGCAGTGACATGTATAGAAGCATCTCAGTGGCATGTACAAGGGAGTTGTGACTTGTAAATGGATTTTCAAGAAAAAGGAAGGAATAACTAAGGCAGAAGGGGTCAAGTATAAGGCACGTTTGGTTGCAAGAGGATTCAGTCAAAAAGAAGGGGTTGACTTTGATGAAATATTTTCACCAGTGGTCAGACACACTTCAATCAGGGTGTTACTAGCAATGGTGGCACAGCAGGATCTGGAACTTGAGCAATTAGATGTGAAAACTGCTTTTCTACATGGTGAGGTGGATAAGGAGATATACATGACACAGTCTGAGGGATTTCAAGTTCCTGGCAAAGAAAACTATGTTTGCAAGTTGAAGAAATCATTGTATGGTTTGAAGCAAGCTCCAAGGCAGTGGTATAAAAGGTTTGACAGTTTCATGCTTCAGCAGGGTTACAACAGAAGTCCATATGACTGTTGTGTTTATTTCAGTCTGCTGAAAGATGGATCATATATCTATCTTGTCCTGTATGTGGATGACATGCTGATAGCTGCAGCAAGGAAGTCGGATGTTCAAAATCTGAAGAACCTTCTCAGTGCTGAATTTGAAATGAAGGATTTGGGTGCAGCCAAGAAAATCTTGAGGATGGAGATCTGGAGAGATAGGAGTCAGAAGAAGTTGTTCTTGTCTCAGCAGGGTTATGTGCAGAATATATTGGCCAAGTTTGGGATGTCTGTCGCAAAACCAATAGATACTCCTATGGCATCAAATGTTCATTTGTCCGTTTATGCTTCACGGTCGACCAAGAGAATGAGTATATGTCAAAAGTTCCCTATGCTAGTGCGGTTGGCGATCGATGTATGCCATGGTTTGCACTAGGCCCGATCTGGCTCGGGCGGTCGGTGTTGTCGCGGGTTTATGGCTCAACTCGGAAAGGAACACTGAAAGCGAGTTAAAAGGATATTCGTGTACCGAGAGGTACGGTGATGTTGGTCTCATTTATGGAGGTGATATCGGTCCGGTCACGGAGCTACGTGATGCGATTATGCGGGTGATGTTGACGGTAGAAAATCAATGACCGGTTATGTGTTTACATTGGGAAATGCGGTGGTCGGTGGAAAGCTACTCTTCGGGCTACGGTAGCCTTATCAACTACGAAGCGAATATATGGCTCTTACCGAAGCGGTAAGGAGGGTATCCGGTTGAAGGGGCTAGTCGGTGATTTGGGGCCGCATCGGGATCGGCCGAGATTTATTGTGACGATCTAAGTGCAATATGTTTAGCCAAGGATCGGGTTCATCATGAGAGAACCAAGCATATTGATGTCAGGTATCATTTCTTGAGGAATGAGAAGAGGGTTGTGGTGAAGAAGATTGGTACAAAGGAGAATCCTGCTGATATGTTCACTAAACCAGTTCAGCAGAGTAAGTTTCAGCTTTGCCTGGACTTACTGAATATTCAAAGCTTATAATCTGTTTCTGGAAACTCTACTGAGGGCAGATCAGTGGAGTGGATGCCGTGGAGATAGTCTGGTACAAGTACATCTGGCATTGACGAATGCATCTGGTACAAGTACATCCGGTTATGAAATCCGTTTGACTCTAGGGAGAGTTGAAGTCAAGGTGGAGATTTGTCAGTAAGGTGACTTAAACTCTACATTTTGGTGGAACCAATCTGAAGACTCAGCTGAGTGATGGTCAGCTGAGAAGTGTATTCAATTCTGTGCTTCAGTAGGGTGGAGTCTGCGAGCTTCGTCGGCGGGGTGACTATCAGCAGGGTGATAGTCTGCTGAGTCCTGCAATACAGCAGGGTCCCACATCTGCAAATTCTGTTATGTGACAGCTATACAGTGTCATTAAAAGGAGGACACGTGTTGGGGTATTTATGGTGCATCAGACAAAGATTCCTGGCGGCTAGGGTTTAGGGATTTGTGCCTATAAATACAGTTGTTGTCTCATTATCCGAGTGTGTTGAAATCTGTAAAATTCAGTGCATAATAAAATATCTCTTTTCTGGCCCGTGGTTTTTTACCTCTCCCACTGAGAGGTTTTCCACGTTAAATCTGTGTTCTTCTTGTTTCTGTTATCTCCTTTGATTGTTTATGTTTGATTGCTTCTGTTTCTGTTTCTTGCATCTGAAGTTATCTTCATCCGTTTTATAACATTAATGAAATTGAAATCTGTAGTTGAAATAATTGGAAAATGGTTTTGGATAGCCTACCACCCTGAAGAACAAGGGACGGTATATTTCGCAACACATGCTATATATCCAATTGTGGAGCTAATAATTAAAAATGATTGATTGTATTTGTTAGTTAGGTAGAAAAAGCCATGTGACGATGGTCTACTATAAATTGATGGATCAAGATTTTATTTGCCACTTCTCTGACACCTTTGGCCCTTCATAATTCATAAATCCTTATTGAAAAACTAGTTGAAACATGAATTCCATTCGGTGTAGAACATAGCTTCTTTCAACAATTCGGTGCACCTCTATTTCAAGGTTATACATTTATTCTACAAAGACCATTCAATACTACCAAATTAAATATTCCAACAATAGTTTGTGCCATGGAAATGTTGGGAAAAACGCCGCGATAACAAGAAAATTATCGCAAACACCCACAAATTATGTTTTCACTAGTAAGCGTAACGGAATAATATACTAGTAGAAAGCCATTAGTGAAATTAAGCGGAATAAAATAACACCAGAATTTTAACGTGGAAAACCCCTCTCAATGTGAGAGAGTAAAAACCATGAGGCCGGAGCCCACAAAAATCTCCACTAGTTAGAAAATAAGAGATACAAGTGTTCCACGTACAACAATTCAAACTATTCCAAAGTACCAATAAAAATACAAGAGTATAAGAGTTGTGGAAAGATGTCACCAAAATAACCTCATCCCGATCTTCGAAGAACCGTGAACAATCTGCCCCTCCGATGTACGAACCAACCGACCAGGTTGATGTAGAAGAAGTATAGAACAAATACCGATAAATATCACTCACTATTGGATAACAATTTGACACACATTTTTCATTCTATTTTACACTGATAGTTGAATTAAGTTCTTGAATGTTACTAGCTAAATCCTTTGCAGTACCATTCGAACTTGTGTTTTTCCAATTCTGAGCTTCGTCCAATTTATAGGATGAGAATTGAATATAAAACCAAACAAAGTCTTGATGACAAGAAACATCATCATTTCATCTTTTTGACTTCTACATTGATTTGCCTTTACACAACAGACTTATTGCAAATAGACAACTTGCAGGCAAACTTTCAGGGTCCACAAAATAGTGACATAGACCAACAAATCTCCCCCTCACTTTTTTGTGGAGGAATTCGTCATTTCCGCAATAGAATGACATATCTCAATCTTCTCTCTTGTCAACACTTTTGTCAACATTTCTGCGCCATATAATCTATATGAACTTTCTCAAGTTTCAGTAGCTTACAGTCCAACACATCACGAATCCAATGATAACGAACATCAATGTGCTTGGAACTCAAATGAAAGGCCGCATTCTTGCCAAGATGAATAGCACTCTGGTTATCACAAAGCAACACATAGTGATCTTGCTTCATACCATGCTCTCGGAGAAAATTCTACTTCCACAACAACCATTTACACGCTTCAGTTGCTGCGATAAACTCGGCTTCTGTAGTTGAAAGAGCAACACACTTTTGCAATCTCGATTGCCATGACACAGCTCCCCCTGCAAATTTACTCAAATATCCTGAAATGGAATTGCGAGAATCAACATCACCTGCCATATCAGAATCCGTGAAACCAACCAACACAGGTTTTTCACCACAAAAAATATGGCATAAATCAGTAGTACCCATGAGGTATCTCATTATCCATTTCACAGCATTCTCCTGAGTCGATAAGTGGCCATTGATATAATCATCATACAGACTAACCCCCCATAGACTATCCGTAATGAATCGGGATCATTTCCGTAAACCTTCTTCAACACATCTTATTCTTATTTACCATTAACTCACTTGTGATCAATTAGTTCATAACCAATATGAACTCCGCGGATCAATCAGTTTCTAGGATTAACAAATAAGGGGATTGTCTTTCTACTTCCCGCTGAAAGGAATGGATTCCATATCTGTGAGACACACACTTCTCACTCATTCCAGAATAGTGCCAACATGAAACACTACTAAAAATTCGCGCGTTTCCGACTCTAAATTTCGTCAGAAAACACGGTTCCGACGAAATACCGACTAAAATATGCACGTCGTAAAACATGGCGTCAGAAACCATTCCTACGAAATTTCCTATGAAATTACCGACAAAATTTCAGACGAAATGGCCGACTAATATTCCGACAAAATTTCCTACTAGTATTACGTCGATTTTTCCTACTAATATTCAGTCAAATTTTCCTACTAAGATTCTTTCAATTTTTCTGACACTTTTTCCGACGACATTCCATCATTATTTCCTATGAAATTTCCTACGAATCTACCTATGAAACTTCCGACTAATATTCCAGTACCTCTTCCTACGTAATTTCCAACCACTTTCACACAAATTTCCTATATTTTTTTTTGCTGTTTGTTTATTATTCATAATTACATATCAACTAAAAAAACCAAAAAAAAAATAAAATGAAACAACAAAGTACATAATTATTATGTTTTAACATACCATAATTAAAAGGCTACAATAATGTGCATAATCATCAAAACAATATGGTCCAAAATGATCACAAAATACTTTAGTTTTAACATACTTCAAAACAAGGCAAAATACGACTTCAGTCATTAAATCTTTGAACTGCAACTTTTGTTCAACATACTACGATCCACGAACCATGAAGCTGTTCATGTCGCACTATTGCCTGAATAAAAAAATGACAAATACAACAAAATTTAATTATCCTCGACTTTGATCCTAAAACTGTTCAATGCATCTTTATTAGAAGATGAAGCACACAACAAAGAGTACATTGACAAAAATCTGAAGGCATGAAACATCACAAGGCATATAGTGCCCCTTGTCCGGTAAAACATCACAAGGCATGAAACAAGGTCACAACCTGCATATTATTTATTCTTCATGTATTGACCTTTTTATATTGAAAATTTTGCTGATTTCTAATCAAAAGTAATAATGTTCATTAGCTTTGTTCTAGCAAGGATTCTAGTCACAACATTGAGATTATAAGTAGAATGCATATTTCATATTTATTACCAAAAGGCAATCACCAACATCGGGATTTTACTCTTCAATGAAAGTATAATTAGTCAGATGATTTTAGTTAGTAACTTACTGAATTTGGCCATGAACTCTCGGACTGCTGCCATTTCTGTCTCCCTTGCTGTGTCTCGTGCTGCCATTTCTGCATCCCTTGTCGCACTTTGTGCCGCCATTTCTTGGATCTTTTCATTCAACAAACGGTTTTGATTTGTATGTTCCGATACTTGCTGTGTTAACTCCAAAATCTGCACGTCAGGAGTAGAAAATCGTGGACGAGACGATTGACTATATTGTAAAGATAGATTTCCGAGACCAGAAATACGCCCATTTTTCTCCCCGCCGGCACTATCTAATAAAGTATCCACTAATAATTTATCCGCTTCTTGTCTAATCTCATCCGGGATGAGTACCCTTTTTTGACCAATGTATGGTACAAAATGCGGTAGCGCCTGCTTAAGTGTTTCCTGCAATTATTTATGTTTGAACAAATTAGATGCATTATATCACTAAAAATCAAACAAAAAAATTATTTGAACAATTAGATTGGAAGAATCATGACCTGATTCTTTGCTGCAATATTATCAACAGGAAGCTTGGTGGTTTTGGATGTGTGCATGTTTATATACACCTCTGCGCTGCATACTTCTCGTTCCAAATCATTATCCTGTAAAGAGAAAAGCCTACAATCAAGCACAGCCTGGAGCCGAATCAACTGAAGCCATGTGGGTGGGCCAGATACCGAACAAACATATTACTCAAACATCAAATAATATACTTACTGCCCATCTTGGACCAAGCAAAGTGGAAGCTCAGAAGAAGGCTCAGACGAAGAGCGTGTCGAATCTGAGCGTATCGAATCTGAACGTATCGAACCTGAGCGTATCGAATCTGAATTTGCAGCAACATTTGCTTCATCGATATGTGGTGAAGTTACAGGGGTGACATCTTCCAAGCCAATCGTTGGAGGAGGGGTGTGAATGCTATCATCCACACGAGTGGGTGGCCTACTCGTGGTAGGTTGTCTCTCTGACGGTTGCGCACATGCTTGGAACATTTCTGATATTGTCAGTAAGGTGACTTAAACTCTACATTTTGGTGGAACCAATCTGAAGATTCAGCTGAGTGATGGTCAGCTGAGAAGTGTATTCAATTCTGTGCTTCAGCAGGGTGGAGTCTGCTGAGCTTCGTCGACGGGGTGACTATCGGCGGGGTGATAGTCCGCGAGTACCGGAATACGCGGGTCCCACATCCGTTAATTCTCGTTATGTGACGGCTATACGGTGTCATTAAAAGGAGGACACATGTAGGGGTATTTATGGTGCATCGGACAAAGATTCTGGCGGCTAGGGTTTAGGGATTTGTGCCTATAAATACGGTTGTTGTCTCATTATCCGAGTGTGTTGAAATCGTAAAATTCAGTGCATAATAAAATATCTCTTTTCTGCCCGTGGTTTTTTACCTCTCCCACTGAGAGGTTTTCAACGTTAAATCTGTGTTCTTCTTGTTTCTGTTTTCTCCTTTGATTGTTTATGTTTGATTGCTTCTGTTTTTATTTCTTGCATCTGAAGTTATCTCCATCCGTTTTATAACAAGTGGTATCAGAGCCAGGTTCTGGAGAAAAACAGTCTGTACGATCAACTTCATCTTCACCAAGACCTTCAGCAAGGTGCTAGGATCTGTGATAAAGTTGTAATCTTTAGCAAGGAAAGATGTCAGCAGTATACGTAAAAATCGATAAATTTACGGGGAAGGAACAGTTTTGGTCTGTGGCAAATCAAGATGCGTGCACTGTTGAAACAACAGGGTTTGTGGAATCCTTTATCTGACAAACCAAATACAGGTGCAACAGATTATGCCAGTCTGGAAGAGAAAGCACATTCAACCATCATGTTGTGCTTATCTGATGATGTTATCACTGAGGTTGCTGAGGAAGACACCGCAGCCAAGTTGTGGAAAAAGCTTGAAAGCTTGTATATGACCAAGTCACTGACCAACAAGTTGTTATTGAAACAGAGGTTGTTCAGTTTGAAGATGCATGAAGGGAGTCCACCGAGGGAACATCTTGACTACCGTGAACACAATATTACTTGATTTAAGGAATATTGATGTTAAAATTGAAGATGAAGATGCAGCCCTAATCCCGTTGGTGTCATTGCCGGCATCATATGAAAACTTTGTGCGCTCTTTCATAGTTGGAAAGGATACGGTAGCTTTGGAGGATGTGAGGTCCGCCTTACATGCCGGGGAGCTTAGACACAAGGCCGCTTTGGGACAGACGGTCGATGTGGCCGCCTTTGGGCTAGTAGCTAGCGACAATAGTGGAAAAGGATATGGACGAGAAGAAGAAAAAGAAGTCAGGGTCCAAAGGTCCTAAGTCTACTGATGTCTGTAATTATTGTAAGGAGCAGGGACATTGGAAGTCCAATTGTCCAAGGAAGAAGAAATAGCAGGAAGGCAATTCTGGCACAGCAGCTTTGGCTACTGAGCAATCTGATGAGGATCTGGTTCTAGTTGCAGGGGACTCTACACACCATAATGATGTGTGGATACTTGATTCTGGAGCATCCTATCATATTTGTCCAAACAGGGAGTGGTTTTCTACTTATGAGCAGATAGATGGTGGTCAAATTTATACGGCCAATAGCAAGGTTTGCAAAGTTGTGGGAATTGGCTCAGTAAAGTTAAGGACAGAGGATGGTAAATTTTGTACACTGAAAGATGTAAGACATGTTCCACAGATGACCAAGAATTTGGTATCTCTTAGTCAACCTGGACAAGGGGGTTCAATTTCAAGGGTGAAGGTGGACAGCTGAATGTCTTCAAAGATTCAGTTGTGGTCCTCAAAGGCATCAAGAGGGGAACCTTGTATATATTACAAGGATCTATTGTATCCGGCACTACTGATGTTGCATCCTCAGTAGTTCACCGATCTCGACGGACGAGTGTGGCACATGAGACTAGGTCACATGGGTGAAAGGGGTATGCAGATTCTTTCTTCAGCAGGTTTTCTTGGGGGATATAAGGTCAAGAATCTGGACTTTTGTGAACATTGTGTGTTTGGGAAGTTGCATAGAAGTAAATTCTCAGCAGGGTTGCACAATACAAAGGCAACACTTGATTATATCCATTCGACCGCTGGGGGTCCATCAAGAGTTGAGTCATTGGGTGGTCACAGATACTTTGTGTCATTCATAGATGACTATTCAAGGATGACTTGGGTGGTGATGATGAAGAACAAAAGTGATGCATTCAGTAACTTCAAGCAGTGGAAGGCCCTAGTGGAGAATCAGTTAGGCAAGAAAATCAAGAAGCTTCGTACAGATAATGGTCTGGAATTCTGCTGGACGGATTTTGATTCATTTTGTGCTGCTGAGGGTATTGCCAGACATCATACTGTAAGGAATACACCTCAGCAAAATGGTGTAGCTGAAAGGATGAATCAAACTCTACTGGAGAGGGCAAGATGTATGCTTTCTCAAGCTGGTTTATCAAGGAGATTTTGGGCAGAAGCTGTTAAGACAGCTTGCTACTTAATCAACAGGAGTCCTCACACAGGAATCAACCTCAAGACACCATTTGAGATGTGGTCAGGCAAACCTGCTGACTATTCGGTTCTAAGGGTTTTTGGGAGTACGACTTACTATCATGTTAGTGAAGGGAAGTTGGAGCCAAGAGCCAAGAAGGGAGTGTTTGTGGGGTATGGTGATGGAGTGAAGGGATATAGAATTTGGTCATCGGCGAGTCCGAGTAATCCTCGGCGGGGACGTTGTGTTTGATGAAAATTCTATGTTAAACTCATCGGTGGGGAGGTCTACGAGTCGAAACCGATCTTTCGAATCCGATAGTGTTGAGAAACAGGTGGAGCTTCGGTGGAGTCTACGATATGCAACAATCGGTGGATCCAAATCAACACTATACCGATCTGGATAATGAACCGTAATCGATCCAAGCCGGCATGCGAGACCTCGGCGGGCGTCATACAAACATTGATCGGCGAGTCTAGGCGCCGGCGGGCCTAGAAGATCTAATGTTGGGATACCTCCAAGGAGATATGGATATGATGATTTGGTGGATATGCACTCCAAAGTTGTCGAAGAGGTAGAGGTTGTTTGAACCTACTACTTACGGGGAAGCGGTGACATGTATAGAAGCATCTCGGTGGCATGCACCATGGGAGATGAAATGGAGTCATTATTGAAGAATCGGACTTGGGAATTGGTCAAACAGCCTACTGACAAGGGAGTTGTGACTTGTAAATGGATTTTCAAGAAAAAGGAAGGAATAACTAAGGCAGAAGGGGTCAAGTATAAGGCACGTTTGGTTGCAAGAGGATTCAGTCAAAAAGAAGGGGTTGACTTTGATGAAATATTTTCACCAGTGGTCAGACACACTTCAATCAGGGTGTTACTAGCAATGGTGGCACAGCAGGATCTGGAACTTGAGCAATTAGATGTGAAAACTGCTTTTCTACATGGTGAGGTGGATAAGGAGATATACATGACACAGCCAGAGATTTCAAGTTCCTGGCAAAGAAAACTATGTTTGCAAGTTGAAGAAATCATTGTATGGTTTGAAGCAAGCTCCAAGGCGGTGGTATAAAAGGTTTGACAGTTTCATGCTTCGACGGGTTACAACGAAGCCCATATGACCGTTGTGTTTACTTCGTCCGTGAAAGATGGATCATATATCTATCTTGTCCCGTATGTGGATGACATGCGATAGGCGCAAAGAAGGAAGTCGATGTTCAAAATCGAAGAACCTTCTCGGTCTTTGAATTTGAAATGGAGGATTTGGGTGCGGCCAAGAAAATCTTGGGGATGGAGATCGGAGAGATAGGAGTCGAAGAAGTTGTTCTTGTCTCGGCGGGGTTATGTGCGAGAAGATATTGGCCAAGTTTGGGATGTCTGTCGCAAAACCAATAGATACTCCTATGGCATCAAATGTTCATTTGTCTGTTTATGCTTCACGGTCGGTGAAGAGAAGGAGTATATGTCAAAAGTTCCCTATGCTAGTGCGGTTGGCGATCCGATGTATGCCATGGTTTGCACTAGGCCCGATCGGCTCGGGCGGTCGGTGTTGTCGACGGGTTTATGGCTCAACCCGGAAAGGAACACCGGAAAGTCGTTAAAAGGATATTCGGGTACACGAGAGGTACAACCGATGTTGGTCTCATTTATGGAGGTGATATCGGTCCGGTCACAGCTACCGTGATGCGATTATGCGGTGATGTTGACGGTAGAAAATCAATGACTCGGTTATGTGTTTACATTGGGAAATGCGGTAGTCGGTGGAAAGCTACTCTTCGAGGCTACGGTAGCCTTATCAACTACCGAAGCGAATATATGGCTCTTACGAAGCGGCTAAGGAGGGTATCCGGTTGAAGGGGCTAGTCAGTGATTTGGGGTTGCATCAGGATCAGGCTGAGATTTATTGTGACAGTCTAAGTGCAATTTGTTTAGCCAAGGATCAGGTTCATCATGAGAGAACCAAGCATATTGATGTCAGGTATCATTTCTTGAGGAATGAGAAGAGGGTTGTGGTGAAGAAGATTGGCACAAAGGAGAATCCTGCTGATATGTTCACTAAACCAGTTCAGCAGAGTAAGTTTCAGCTTTGCCTGGACTTACTGAATATTCAAAGCTTATAATCGTTTCGGAAACTCTGCGAGGCGGATCGGTGGAGTGGATACTTGTGGAGATAGTCCGGTACAAGTACATCTGGCATTGACGAATGCATCTGGTACAAGTACATCTGGTTATGCAATCTGTTTGACTCTAGGGAGAGTTGAAGTCAAGGTGGAGATTTGTCAGTAAGGTGACTTAAACTCTACATTTTGGTGGAACCAATCGAAGATTCGGTGAGTGATGGTCGGTGAGAAGTGTATTCAATTCGTGCTTCCGGCGGGGTGGAGTCTGCGAGCTTCGTCGACGGGGTGACTATCGGCGGGGTGATAGTCTCGCGAGTACCGGAATACGACGGGGTCCCACATCCGTTAATTACGTTATGTGACGGCTATACGGTGTCATTAAAAGGAGGACACGTGTAGGGGTATTTATGGTGCATCGGACAAAGATTCTGGCGGCTAGGGTTTAGGGATTTGTGCCTATAAATACGCTTGTTGTCTCATTATCCGAGTGTGTTGAAATCTGTAAAATTCAGTGCATAATAAAATATCTCTTTTCTGCCCGTGGTTTTTTACCTCTCGCACTGAGAGGTTTTCCACGTTAAATCTGTGTTCTTCTTGTTTCTGTTTTCTCCTTTGATTGTTTATGTTTGATTGCTTCTGTTTTTATTTCTTGCATCTGAAGTTATCTCCATCCGTTTTATAACAGATATGTTGTTACATTGACGTCTCTTAAGATTCATTTATGCTTGTAGGACAAAACCTGCAAAACTCAATTTTAGACAATTAACAAGCTCCAATACCAAAACAAAAAAGAATCTTAAGTTTCAACAGTGGGAAAGGATGAAATATTATTAAACTGTGAACATATAAAACTTTCATGTAGAGTACTAAAAAATGTTAGCAGATAATATTGCCTAAAACTTTACCGATAACTTTCATGTAGAGTACTAAAATCATGTCTGATAATGAAGCACATCAAAAAGAAATAAAACTATCATAGTCATATATTATCATCCTCAACAGAAAGCTCCTCATCGTCAGTTCCTGAATCTTGCCACATTGCTTCATCTCCTTCTTCTTCCACATTGTTTCCTCTTAGTGAATCCATTGCAATATCAACCAAATGGCCAGATGTGTCATTTAATGGTTCAGTGATCTCATCTATATCAACTAAAATAGGATCAATTTCTGAAGTATCCTCCTGATATGGAGTATCAACAATGTCCATATCAATCAGCCCCCGCGCCTTTATAGGAATAACTGCTTGCCAATCATCACGTACTCTCCTAGTCGAGGGGTAAGGGCAATAGTAAAATTGACAAACTTCCTCTGGAAACACAAACGGTTCTTTGTTATTTCGACGCCATTTTCGGGCAAGGTTTACGTCAACCAAACTATTAAATTTATGGTGCTTCCGAACTGCATCAATAGGATCAAAACATTCACACTTGAAAAGCACAAATGACACCTTTGACGAGCCATGATAAGTCAATTCAATTACTTCAAGCAATTGGCCATAGTAATCCAATCCATGACCATCGACATGATTCCCTCTCACAAGCACCCCACAATTGTACGTGCTCTTGTGACTATTATGGTCTAAAGTATGAAAAACAAACCCATTCGCACTGCATTCATCATAGGATGTTACTACCCTTGTTGGGCCAAATGAGATGTCGCGTACATATGCATCAGTGATTCTATTTTCTGGATCTTGAACCTAAATAAACCAAAGTGAGTATAAATCTATTGGAATATTTTGTAAATTCAAAATTGGTGTTACTTACATAAGTGGCAAATCATGAAGCATACTCGGACTCAAGTATTTGATTCTTTGATGAATCGTCGCTCAATCTTTGTTGCGCTTCCATACCCTCCCAGAATTTCCTATTATTAAAATAATTGAAGACAAATCATGCTTATAGTCATACACAACAGCACAACTACTACTTTCGATTGATATACAACTCCAAATGAAATTACACTTACTCTTGGTACGGCTGTAATACTTGTGTGTTAAGCAACACAAACAAATGTGCAGCCTTGTACTCTATTTGTTCCATGAATCATTGTTTTGATCTCTTTCGGTATGGTCGAACCGGTGGTTGTTGTGAATCGCTTTCTGTAGAATTTTGTTTAAAGTAATATGAGCAAAATGTCTCTCAAATGGATACATCCAACGATATTGCACAGGCCCACCCATTAGTGCCTCATGTGCCATATGAATCGGTAGGTGTTCCATTATGTCAAAAAAAAGCTGGCGAGAATAGTTGTTCAAGGTTACAAATGAGAAACGGCATTTGCTCGTCTATTTTCTTAATACTCTCCACTACAAGATTTGAAGATGTGAGATCTTTGAAGAATATGCTCAGCTCGGTTATTGCACTCCACACATTCTCTGGTAGGACATCACGGAATGCCACTGGGAGAAGACGTAGCATGAACACATGGCAATCATGACTTTTCAATCCATGTAATGTCAATGATTTTAGATCTACACAACGAGACAAATTAGAACAGTATCCATCAGGAAACCTCAACTGCTTAATCCATTGTAGAACTGCTTCTTTTCGCTCCTTGTCTAACTCATATTTTGCCAGTGGTTTTTTATTTTCATTCGGATGAATGTGCAATTCGGGTCGTTTACAATGAAGTTTCAAGTCTTCTCTAGATGCGTCATTATCTTTTGTTTTACCCTTGATGTCCATGATGGTGTAAAAAACATTGCAGAACACATTTTTGATGATGTGCATTGGATCTAGATTGTGCCGAATCCTATTTGACTTCCAATGTGGCAATTCCCACAATGGGCTTTGCTTGTCCCAGTTATTCCACTGCCCTTTACCGGGCAAATTTGGTACTGATCCACCGGTGTCGATCATCTTTGGCAAGTGCATCACTTGATCCCACATATAGCTACTTGTAACACGTGATGGTGGAGGCTCTTTTTCAATTTTGTTCTTTCTAAAGTTTCGCTTGTTATTCCTGTATTTGTGATCAAGGGGTAAGAATTGTCGATGACAATCAAAATAACAAACTTTCTGCCCATTCTCCAAGCTAAATCCACCTGTTTTATCCATGCAATAAGGACATGACAACTTTCCAGCGGTGCTCCACCCCGATAACATAGCATATGCTGGATAATCACTAATTGTCCACATCAAAGCGGCCTTCATCATGAAGTTTTGCTTCCTATATATGTCATATGTCTCGACGCCTACGGACCATAAAAGCTTCAACTCATCAATAAGTGGTTGCATATAGATGTCAATCTTATGCTTCGGGTTTTCTGGCCCAGGTGCTACCAAAGTAAGAAACATATATGGTTTCGTCATGCACATCCAAGGAGGCAAATTGTACACAGTCACAATAACTGGCCAACATGAAAAATTCTTCCCTGATTGGCCAAAGGGTTAGAATCCGTCAATACACAAACCAAGCCTTACATTACGAGCGTCGGAGGAGAATTCTTTGTGTTGTTGATCAAAGGTATTCCATGCCTCTGCATCCGATGGATGTGCCATTTTTCCTTCTTCTGATGATCGTTCTGCATGCCAGGTCATAAACTTCGTTGTAGTTTCAGATGCAAATAACCGTTGTAATCGTGGTATCAATGGCAAGTAGTTTAGTCTTTTAAATGGCACATCCTGGCCACATCCGGATGTGGAACGAGCCTTACCTTTGTATCTAGGGTGTTGACAAAACTTACACTCTCGCAAACGCAAATCATCCTTCCAAAACAACATGCATCCATTCGCACAAACGTCTATCCGTTCATGAGGAAGACCTAGATCCCGGACCAGCTTCTTTGCCTCATAAAAGTTTTTAGGCACATTGTGACCATCAGGCAAGTTGGGCAAAAAGATGTTCAGTGTATTATTGAACAACTTCTGTGAAGCATTATGCTTAGACTTCATATCTAGTAGCTTGGTTGTTAAGGACAATATTGAATCCTCACTTCCTGACCAAATTGGTTTTTTTGCTGATTCTAATAATTTAAAGAACTCTTTTGCATTTTTGTTAGGCTCCTCAGGTTCTATTGATTCTTGTCTAGGCACATTGAACGATGGGCCGGCTACATCGTGCACCATGTCCACAAAAGAGTTAACTCCCCTATCGAGTTGGTTGTAAGTTGCATTTGCCTCATGAAAATTAGGAGGCTCGATCACTCTTTCTTCTCCATGGGAAGTCCACATATAATATCTCGGCATATACCCCCATTTCAGTAATTCATATTTTACTTCATCTATTTTTTTAAACGCTTGTTCTTGCACTTCGTGCAAGGACATCGAATTACACCCGGTGTCCTTGCATTTCTAGAAGCGAAGTTCAAGAAAACCTCCAAACCATTAATGTACTCATCCTTCAACCCACAAAATGGTGGCTTATGCCACTGGTCGTACATCCACAACCGATCATTCATCTGAAAATGAGGATGTTGTCATGCTTAGGACTATAAAAACATCCCAAGTAACGACTTCCAAAGTTGGTCTCTACATATTAGCCACAGAAAATACACAGAAAATACAATGCAATTCCACAACATATTAGCCAAAGTTGGTCTCTACAAGCAGGATTCCAATCACACTCCACAATTTATGTCTCTTAAGGCACAAAAGACAATGTACATTATTTGCAATAGTCATCGGCTCTAAATAACTCAATGTCACCATATTTTTAAAGCACATAAACAGTAACATCATGTCCTAATCATCAATCTACATTCCAAGAAGACATAAGGTACAACAATTTCTTTGATTCTTGATATAAAATTATGGATACATAGTGCAGGACCAAATTCTCAAGCTTTAGAAATACAAGCATCATATCAGCAAGAATGCCCATAGAAGCATAAGGTACAACACTAGATTTATCCAATGATAGATCACTCGGATTTCTTAGTTGGATGCCCAATTTCCAGTACTTAACTTTAGGAAAAATCTATCAACTCTAAGGCACAATATTTGCTGCCAGAGTGAAATTCAACTTAAATGAAATGTAGTGAAGATAAGGTGCACATAAATCACACAGCTGACAGCTCGTATTCGAAAACTCAGGATTAGGATTCAAAACTTTTATATTAAAGATTGACAATAGTGCAGTCACCTTGAAATAAGACTATTATAGAACACCTTCTGGACACACTTGTGCATTTATATGCTAAATAAACAAACACAGCAATGTCAACCAGCGAGACTATTCAAAACACCATTTCTTAATTATTATAAAACATAAGTTGCAGTTCCAATTTAGCTTAAATGTATATGCTACGATATGTTATCGCCATAAACAAAAGCATAAATGTGCATCACTACAACAAAATAAAAATCACAAGAGAAAGACCATGTGAGAAGAAATTTTAAAATTACAAGATTAAAAAACAAAATAAAACCTGAGAAATCCATGAACAAACCTTATATAAAAGCCCAAAAATGAACAGAGCAATAAAGGCACTTCAAGCTTGCATTAAATTTCCATTATGCATAACCAAAGATTAATAAATTTCGTTAATCTCTAAGATGCCACTAACTTCATGCCTACAAGATAAAGCAGATGATCCACTGAGCATCAACTTGAGAAGAAAACAACAAAATTACATGCAAACTTTAATATCTAATGCAATCATCGGATTACAATTGACTCATCCAAATCCAGGGTACACCCATAAAGTGTCAATCATACTTGCACAAAGCATGATAGATTATTCGGGCATTATGCATTTCACACCAACTTACATGAAGAGTGAACAGAAATGTGTGCAATTGAGGGTGTTATATAATATCAAGAGAATTCAGCCAAAAAAATAAACAAAACTTATCTAATGTAATTACTACACCAAAGTCGAGGGTGTTATATAATAACTCAAGAACATCATCCAGAAAATCTTGTCACGGTATTGTTGAAAAAAAGAATCGACCACGACAAATACGGCAGTGTGCAAGTGTCTCAAAATTAGAGAGAATTATTTTAGAAGGTTATTTTGAGATTGTGAAAACAAAATTAACACACTTGCACAACAAGTGCTCCTTATCAAGCTAGATCTCCTGCCATTTCTTTACTGATTCTTTGTAATAAGTCATACCCAACCCCCCTCCCTTACACCCCACCCCACCCCACCAACAAGGAATCAAAATGTTGTGTTTATGCCCGATATTAATTAACTACTACCCAAACCCATCACAGATTGCTCAATTCCACTAGCACAACTAATACTCTCTTTCATAAAGATCAATGCTTTATAAATAAATATGAGCACATTCCTTTCTTCCATTCGATCAAAGCACCACTGATCACTCTCTAAACACCCATTTTTGACATATATAAATGTTACATACAACAGTCTCCATGGTAAAATTTCTGGAAAAACTCGACTTAATAACAGGGAATGCAATTGTTTGCCCAATCCAGAATATGAAGAACCTGATAAATTACTCAAAAGGCTTATATAAATTGATGGACTAGCTTTCTCAACAATTTCCTGCATTCTAATGAAATGCCTAAAAGCCTTTTCTACCAACCCTAGTTCAGCACAAGCAGAAATCAAAAAAGCGACACAAAGAAACAAAACCCAACAAATTAAAGCCGCCATAATACATAATGAAATCAAAGGACAAATAAGGATGAAGAGAAGTATGAAGACAATCTGACCTTTTCCTAGAATGCGAGCACAAAACGAATCTTGACAGAGTTTAAATGTGAAGAGACCCACCCCAGAACGAGCAGAAGTGAGCTTAACCTAAATTGTGAAGAAGTGCGATATATTTAGGTCTGAATAAGTTTTTTATTTATTTTATTTAGTTCCTAGGAATTTCCTACGAAGCGTAAGTATTCGTCGGAAAGACGTCGGTCCCAATTAATTTTAATTTTTTATAACTCTAGCATTTATGTAATTTCTATTAAATATTCATTACATTTCCAACAATATTCCAACGATTTGTTTTTATATTATTTTTCTATTCTTGTTCGTCGGAAATTCGTCACAAATATTTTCTAAAAAAATTCCCGGTCATGAAAATTTCGATAAGCAATAGCGGGAAAAGGTCCCGCGCTTTATTTCCAACGAAATACCTACGAAATTTGTTTTTACGAAAACGGTTCGTCGGAAAGTCATAGGAATCAAGTTATTTTTATATGGTTTAATAAACATTCTTTATTTTCGTCGGAATATCGTAGGAAATTTCCGAGAGCTCAGATTTAGTCGTAAAATTTCGTCGGAAAATAGTATATTTCTAGTAGTGAAAGCGATTCGGACCGCGCCTCTTAGCGATCCTTAACGAACACATCAAACCCTATCTCGAAACAAGTAGAAGTCTGCAATCAGTTTAGGATTAAGGTTAATCAATATATGATCATCTTGTGATTTAATAAGATTTCTCAATCACGGAATTACATGAGAAATGCAGATTAAATCGGTCCAGTCCAATATGACTACATCATATATAAATGCCCCACTTAGACAACCAATGTCGATGGTCTGGATAAGAAGGTCACACCATAAAGTATTCTGGGCGCATTAATGGTGGTATAATCAGTAGACCCTATACTTTGATTAAGTTCACCACGGACTAACATTTCAAGTGTACCACCATAAACTTAATCCTCATGTGTGACACACACTAAGTTATATGGCTACATATGATACGACTTGGGGTTTTCAGTAGTGTATTACTTATAAGCACGAAGCAAGTAAAAAGATGAGAATAAATCGGTCATTTATTAATTATAAAAACAATTACATAATTGTCTTTCGGGCGCTACTTCCAACAGTTCTGCCAAAGCAACAGTACCTTGCTGAGTCTCCCACATGGTCATTTATGGATCATGCATAACCTCATTCAGCTAATCTAGATGATCCCTCAGTTGAGTGCCCTAATGCATCCTTAAACTGAACAAACGTTGGTTCAATAACAACTTGTTCGTTAGAGACTTTGTCATGTACAAACTCTCAAGCTTGGACCACAGCTTCTCTGATGTGTCTTCTTCAGCAACCTCTATGATAATGTCATCTGACAAGCACAACATAATTGTTGAATGTGCTTTCTCCTCCAGATTGCCTCTCTCAGCAGTACTTCCTTCTATTGATTTTGATAGAGGACCCCATAATCCTTGTTGTTTCAACAAAGAACGCATCTGGATCTGCCACAGACTAAAACTGTTTCTTCTTGTAAACTTGTCAATCTTGACATTTAAGGCCGACATCTTTCTCACCAGAAAAGCATGCGTAGATCCCAAAACCTAGAGAAAGTTATGACCTTGGTGCCAATCTACCCGGCTTCAACAGATAAATAGATTTTGTGATGAACCTGGATGCTCTGATACCAGTTTGTTGTTACGAATCGATCAAGAATAGATGGTGATTGTGAGTAAAGATAAACAATTAACAAGTAAACAAACACAGAAACATGAAGAACACAGATTTAACATGGTTTCTGGCAACGTGCCGACTACTCCACGGACAAAAGAGGCTTATTTTATTATCACGAGAAAGTTACATCAGTTACAATTAATACAGATAGTATTTATCGCCTTGGGAATCAAACCCTAACCAACTAATCACTCAATCCAATAAATGGCTGAAATACCCTAGAAGTAACTTTACCAAATACGAAAACCATACAAATGTGTTCCTTAAGTCTGCTGTGGACCAGCAGACTCCACTCTGCCATTAACCAAGACCAGCAGACTCCACTATGCCGTTAACCTGGACCAGTAGACTCCACTCTTCCGTTAACCAGCATACTTCACTCTGCTACCCCAAATGAACACCATACCATAGCTTTCACTCTAGACATCAGCAGCATAGTTTAAGTCACCATTACAATGATGAGGATGAGTACCGTGTTAGGTCAACCGCTCGCACTACATTTGGTAATGATGATGATGAGTAGTGTGTTATTAGGATGGGAGGTATTTATGATGATGGGATGCATATGTAGATGAAAAATCTTATGTTACTTATCCGATTATCTTTGATTATAGGGAATATTAAATTTTGTAAGGGATTCCGAAAAAATACATAACATATACAATGTTATTTTTCCTGATCCAAGAGGGCGACTGACCAGGGATTTCGGACGAATGGCCACCGTTCATGCCATACCAATGGATTTTGGTGAGTGTGTATGTGTTGACTCAGTAGATCTTTATGACCCGCCAGAGGGATTGTGTTTTTTTGTTTTCGGTCAACCCCAGTGGCTTGGTTCGAATGTAGATGCATCAGTCAAAATGGTTAAAGCGGGTATTGGTATTCTTTTTAGGGACTTCCAACGGACATTCCTTGCTTCTTTGGCTTATCATTTTGATCCGGGAGAGGCGGTGGAATTTATGGAGCTCAAGGCTGTCTGTATGGATATGGAGGAGGCACAACACTTGGGGTTCTTATGGTTGGTGGTCATGAGTGATTGTCTGGCTTGCGTCCATCGTCTTAGTCGGCATGTATAGGACTTTTCTACATTGGTCTGTCTGGCACAAGATTTCTTAGCGCAGCTCCCAAACATTATTATGTTTCTTTTGCTTGTATTCGGTGTGTCGAGAATGTCTTAACGCATCTTTTAGCTAGGCATACTTTGACAATCTCTGCGGTGACTTCTTGGGGCTCTTCGCCTCTTAGAAATTTTAACACAGTTTAAGAAAGTAGTTAAGTGACATTAATATAAATGGTAAAAGTTTAAAATATCATTTGACTGTTATTAATGCAAAAGTTGTAGGGGAATCGGAGAGAAAGACAAAAATATTTCATCAATTAGAGAATATGATACTCTTCGTTTTGAGACTTGGTTCGATCTAATTACATCGTTTTTTGTGAGATTCACTATCGGAATTCACTATTATTCAAAATTCACTACTTTTCGGGATTCACCGAGGGAATTTCGATAGTGAATTTCACAAAAAATGATGTAATTATATCGAACCAAGTCTTAAAACAAAGAGAATGAAAAAAAAATTTCAATGAAATTTTCATCACGTTTGAAAATATAGATCAAATGATATGAGTATTTGAAAATGAAGGTGGAGAGAGAAAAAAGAAGAAGAAGAAGAATAGCAGGTACATCACGTGAATGGATCCTCTGATGTGGATACATCACATCACCAACTGTGTGAAGGGATGGATGGGTAAAATTGTATCTTTCTGATCTGAAATTTAAGTAAAAAAACTATAAATAAAAAAAAACATGAAAAACTCATTTACAAGGCACATCAAAATTCACAGCAATGGCACCACAACAGATGATCCAAATTTGGTACGGCAGCTAGGCGCATGGGTTGGGTTTTTTTTATTTAATTTTTATTTTTTGTTCTTTAGGCTTTAAAAATTCTATAAGTTGTCATTCTTCCTGTAAAAAAAATATTTGGGTGTCCTCTTAATTAAAAATAATTTAAAATGTGTCTTTTTACCTAATTTTCTAAATGTTGTATAGTAGTGAAAAGTGTGAGGAAGTATAATAAATTAAGAGTAGAAGAAAGAAAAATGTAATAAATATTTAACGGATTTATATTATTTCGCAAAATTAAAAGGTTTAATGGACTTACATCATGGGACATACTCCCCCGTTTCAAAATAACTCATGCAGTTGCCAAAGACACACATATTAAGATGTGAGTTAATGCTTTAATTTGATTGACAAAATGATTAAAAGAACTTTAATCTATAATTAATGCAATGTTATATTTATTCTCTCTCTTTAATAAATAATGATAGATATAGAAAAAACAATAAATGAGGGGATCTATCGGCACCCCAATATTACTGTCAGCACCTTTTTTTGATTGTTTTTTTACTTCTGGCACCACAGATATATTCTTGTTTTTACTTCCGGCACCACACTAGAAACGTCAGCGTCAATGACGTTCTTTTTTGTTTTGAACAGCAACGTCAGTGTCACTGACTTTGGTTTCCAATATCAATGTCATCTCAATAGGAGTTGGTTGATATCCTTATCCTCCAAGGCTGCACAATCTTCAGCGGCCCAGATGATATCGACCTCCATCTCAATAGGAGTTTCAACGGTTTTGGGCCTCTTCGACTGTCGCTGCTGCTCTTTCACCACCTCAGCAACAGTGGGCCTTTTCTTTGTTGGCACCGCCTGCTCCTTGACGCTAACCCCCATGGTTGGAGTTATGTCGACCAGCTCCTCCTCATGTTGGAACTGATAAGCCGCAAGTGGTCGGAGGTAGCTCGGCAGATTGAACCGGCACCGTTGACTCGACTGCAGCAGGGATTGTCTCAGGTCAAGAAGCACCCCCCCCCCCTCTCGAGAAGAGGAAGGCGCCTTGACTTCAGCCATGGGCAAGTCGGGGGCAGCTTGACCCCCGAGAGGTTGTGCGGCAGCAACTACCGACTCAGGAACCCGTGTGGGGTCAGTGACCTTGGAGAACCTGCCCACTGCAAAATTAAAAGAAAACAAGTTAGTTTGATCAACAAATGGCATGTTATCAAAGTCGAGAAAACAGTAAATGCTACAACAAATAACGGACACCCTATGATTCTCTTGATCTTGGATGTGAAGGGCTGCATATGGAATCGGCCCAGCCTCCTCCAAGCGGGCTAAGTGGTAGAGGAGACTCAAGTCTCGAGTGCACACCTCGAAACTATGTCCACCCAACAGTCGGGCTTCATGAGGAACGGGAGCATTTCCCAGTTTATCTTTTTTTCACTCCCCTCGATCTCCACTGCCCTATGTAGGGGTTCTCCAGGCCATGTCGAAGGAAGAAAAATCGGGGCTTGCACTCCTCGTGAGAAGAAGGCCCCTTGGTTATGAACTCATGTCGGTTCGCTCGCCTCTGAAAGGTATACCATAGCTTGTCGGGCGTAGCTGCCATCTTATAGTAATACCGAAACAAAGGTACCGAGAAGCAGATCCCTGCGACTCGACATGCTATGATAAACCCCATTAGAATCCTGACGGCATTCGGGCGATTTGAGAAACGCTTACCTGGTAGTGGTCGATGATTGCGAGAACGGCTGGGCAGAGTGGAAACCTTAACCCACTCGCAAGTTGATTCTCGTAGACGGCACAAAATCCCTCTGGGGGCTCATCAGCAAATCGATGCAGGCCAGACGGAAGTCGAGCTTCGAGTGGGGGATTGATATTGTATTTTCTACAAAGCCTGGTGATCTCCTCAGAAGAAAGTGTACTGAGACACCCCTTGGCACCTTTCCCGTCCATCCTAGTCACTAGTTTCTTGGGTTGGTGGGGGACAGGGGGGAAGAAGCTGTGGGCTCGCCGGAGTCTGGCCGGAGAAGACGATCAGAAACAGCAGGTGCCGGATTTTGGCTGTGAGAAGGCGTTACACTACCCCTATCCGATTCAGTGGCGCTACTACTACTAGGCATGAATAAAATCAAAGAAAAGATGAACAACACAGGAGAAATATGCTTACTTTGTGTTTTTGGGTTTGTGAAAATGAAATGGCAAATAAACTCTGCTGCAACTTCTACTTCCTTGCCTTATATATGCTGGCAAAAGATTTGGAAATGATTTGAAGAGACGTGGGTGTTGGGGGTTATAACCCCTTATAAATCGCGAGAATCAAGGCAGTGACGCGTTATGATTTACAGAATTCGAAGCGTTTTGTATGCCGGATATCGCGCCACGTGGCGGTAGGCAGTTAGGGTTAACAAGTGGTGGGAAAATGCCCGCCCAAATGAAAACCCAGCTCGAAGACGATTCATGTAACAGACTCGACATCGGACAACGAGAGTCGCCTCTCTCAAGTCTGGGGGGCTTATGACGATACAGGGTTTCACCCCTCCACGTGTCATCTATCGATTGGTCCAAAAACAACGTTATGGATAAATCACCAAGGTATTCATGTCGATGCCCAGGCTCGAGGCTAAGGCCCTCTAGTAGATTCCAGGCTACGACGATCGACCTCTGAGCAGTGTGAGACGACAAGTCCATATGGACAGAGTCCACACCAGCTGGCAGTGTAAGACAACGAGTCTAGAGTCGATCACCGCAGGTCGGTAGTATCGACATCGAGGACAGGGTCCGCACCAGCTGTCCAGGCCCATTAATAGCGATAGCTTGGGCGAGGGTTAAGGCCCATTAAAGGGTAAATATGACAATAACACAAGCCGACTTAACCTTAGGGTTTAGGCAAATATTGTCATTATAACTACCCCCAATCCAGGAACTACGTAAGGCTTGATTCCTGGAACCTAACAGGATACGTAGACAATCTAAGATACAGTCTTAGACTCAGCCGCTAATACCAAAATCCACCACCGCACTCTTTTAGGCATTAGGGTTTTATGTGTTCATCATTAGATTAAATTAGAGACCGGATTATTAAGGTGACATAATTTGTCATCGCCAGCAACTGACGTTACGTTTTAAAAATAATCGTGACGCCGGAAAAAAAATTTGTTGTGTCGAGAATAATTGAGTGACAGTAGTAAAATGGATGCCGATAGAACCCAATAAATATTGAATTATAGTAATATATTGTCGTAACGCTTTAGGGTTGACTTTCCAATCCATTGCCGACTTGAGCATGCATGCATGCATGGCCATATCAAAGCCACCACTATTGGTAATTACGTGCTCTTTTCACAATGTCAACGGTAATTAAGACAACATTCACGTATCTTTTACAAATATTGCATGTACACAAAGTTAGAGTTGAAATAACAAAAAAATCAACACTCTCAATAAATTGCATTTGACTACTGATTAGGTCTTAGTTTAATTGCATTTGACTACTGATTAGTACACAGTAAATATAATATACTCAACCAACCCAATATAACTCATTATGTAGTATGTTATAATCTAGTCAAGGGTGAAATTTTTTCTTAGAAATCAAACCAATCGGTCAAACCGTACTGAACCAAATTGGATAAAAGTAAAATTGGATTAAAGCTGAATTGACAAGGCTCAATGTAGAATTCAATTGTCTTTTATTCTTTTTTGTTTTTGTTTAAAGCCCCCAGTATCCGGAACCCACTGGTCGGACTAATCCGGAGTTCGGCCCGGGTTGTGACTGCAGAGTCTGACTCTTACTCAAGGTTAAGGCCTGACCAAGAGCTCTTTCAACATGGCGCATCAGGGGAGAATCGAACCGGTGAATTCAATTGTCTTTTACCATTGATGTAAAACGTGTGATCCAAACGTTTGGTTTGTGATTCATTTTAGTGTGGATGTAGCTATTTAGAGTTTACGCGCGTCCCTAAAAAAAGAGTGTATGTCAAAATGGTTGGTTTTGTCATTTTTTTTAAAGATTAGGCTTGTTAAACCGAGAAACCAACCAAATCCAAACCACTGGGGTTGACTTGGTTTTGGTTTGGTTTGGGAACATATTACGGCGCTCCAAACCAACTAGAGTCTTTCAAAACAAGACTGAAACAATCCAAACCAACTTATGATCACCTTAGCATCATAGCATTTCATTTTTTCTCTCTTTCATATACTAGGTATGCATTATGTGAAAACGATCAAAAATAATTTTTTTCATAAAGGCTAAACCGTTGTACAATAAAATTTCCTTATAATTTTTTTCCCATAGTGTACATACTTTTTTTTCAAAGTAATTAAATTCTTTTGAGCAGAACCGTAAGTTTTATATAAGTAAAACTCGAGTACTCTTGTTTAGTGGAGTCCGTGCACGTACCCCAAGTGGAGTACACAGATCCACCTCTCGATATATATTGAGTATTGATACGGGAACGATTATCGTGTCACAACTTATAATGAGTAACACAACGGTCATCTAGGGGCGGACCCAGCATGGACAATGGGTTCTTATACCCCACTCAAATTTCTGGGCGAATTTACTAATACTCTAATAACATTAAAACTGTATATGCATATTATTTCAGACAATTTTTATTGTAATTATTTATTTAATTCAATGCATTATTACTTATTGTAATGTTACGGGATTAAAACTTGGTAGTTGAAGCTTTTTTAAACTTTCTTTTGAATTTCCTTTGTCCACCACTGCGGACACCCACACCGTTAACCATGATAGGTTTATATGATCAATTTTTCCGAATCTCAATTCAAAGCTTTTTTTTTCTAGAATCTTTTTTAACCTTTTTTTTTAAATTTGGCCCGACTAAAATTTTTTCTTGATACGCCACTGCTGACATCTACACAGTTAATCATGATAGAATCACATGATCAATTTTTCTGAATCTCAATTCAAAGCTTTTTTTCCTAGAGGAAGCTCAATTCAATTAAGTTTCATATTTAAGGGAATAATAGAACTTGAAACACTCAATTAATTTACCTATGAATGCTTCTGCCTTTTTGTTCTCCATGTATATTTTTCGATACTGCGTGCTTGCCCATTTGGCATAAGTAGGAAGATATGCAAATCCAAAACAGTGTAAAAAGAAGAAGAACCCCAACTGCTTTGGAATCTTCAAATTTAATAATTTAATCTTTTTTTTCTTGAAGCCATATATTATTATAAAATGGTGAAATTAAAGTCAAATTGTTGGAGTAATTTAATTTCCTTCGGTACATATGATCATTTTACTTAGATGTTTATATGCGCTTGTTGAACCTATAGATGTAGCGTGACTTTGGTGCAACGGGTATTTGCGGATGACTCGTGTCCTTTTTCTTAGATATTTTTTCAAAAGTAAATATTTTAATTGTCTTATGCATACGAGATACATGCATCAGTTCATGAAAGGATTCATGTATTTTCGGATTCATGTTTTCGAACTGATGCACCTCTACATGCGTACATGAATCTGTGAACGGTGATAACTCTTATCCTTTCGTGTAGGAGTGCATCATTTCATTTGTGGGGGCACTTTCATCCTATAAAAGGCACAAGCATGCAAACGAATTCATTGAGAAGTCACGGCATCATCAGAACAAATTTACGAGTGTCCTCGGGTTTGATTCAAACAAGTCATTGTTTGAATCAAACACCTCCACTGTATCTTGAGAGATATTTTTTGTTTGATACCTAAGTGACATTTGCGTGGGACGAACCATCTCTTTAAAGGCAATGCTTTGTGTGCCTTGGAGTTTCTTCTTAATCTGTCAATATCCTAAGTATCAATTTTTCCAACACTTTCTGTCACATGGTGCCAGAAGACGCTCCTCGTATCTTTTTACATTGCGTCTACTCTCTTCTTGTTTGGAAAAAGATTTATGCTTGGTGCTATTTATCTATCTCTCTTCCATTGCACTGGACAACTGGTTATCGTATCAACTCGGATATTGCTGACTAGAGAGTTATTTATATGATTGGGAGGCGATTCGAAATGTAGTGATATGGATTAAGAGAAACAACCCGGTCTTTAATTTTAAGATGGTTACAGCTGAGGAGATTTTCAAGGAGATTCAGTGTTGTAGTTTATCTTGGATCATTGGAAGGAACAATGGTTGTTCAACCAATTGGGATTTGGAGGCAAAATCCTTTTGTGTCCGGCACTCAGTATATCTGCTTTGCTTTTGTTTTAGCTTGCTATAGTTTTCTTTGCTTTTGTTTTAGCTTGCTATAGTTTGCTGGAAGGCTTTGGTTGGGTTTTTTTGGGTTTTGTTTTGAGTAGTATTCTAAGACTTGACATTCTTTCTAGCTCCTGGCTAACTTCTTTATTATATTAATACATTTATATTCCGTTCAAAAAAAAGATGTAGCGTGACCTATGGTTTATATATGGCATAGCATATTGCTAGACATTGCAAACAAAGTGTTATCTTTTTATTTTCAAAGCACTTTGATCGTCGTACTCAAATCGAGGCTGTCAGATTGACCCTTTTTTCTACCACGTATCATGTGAGTTTGGAGGCACGCTGGACACTCGTCACTTTAACAATTCATAATCTTGATGCGACGACAGTCAACTTTTCTTTTAAGACGGAGGATGCTGATCACAAACCATGTTTACATTACTATATTTCACAATCCCACTATACTTTAAGGGGTCATTTTCTTGGAAGCATATGGTACTGTACTATTTCATATGCGTATAGATTTTAAGGAGGTAGGGATATGCTTCGTCTCCGTAATTTGATATAAGGGAAAATTCAGGATACAGCTATGTACGAAAATTTTCTATTTTTCCTAATAAAAGGCTTCTCATTAAAAAAAATAGACACCTTTTTGAGGATTATTCCAGATTTCTAAGGTTTGGTTGTGACTTTGTAGCTTCACCGTCTCAAAATCATGCTATATTTCTATAAGATTTAGGTTAGATTTCATCCTCACATCATCAAGTTCTTGTGGAAAGTGGCACTGTTCATTGGGCTTTGTAGAGAATGAGGGATTTCATCATCTCCAAACATTCATACTTTGTTCTAGTTTTCTTTTTAAGATTATGGGTTTAATTTCATGTTATAAAACGGATGGAGATAACTTCAGATGCAAGAAACAGAAACAGAAGCAATCAAACATAAACAATCAAAGGAGATAACAGAAACAAGAAGAACACAGATTTAACGTGGAAAACCTCAGTGATAACATCATCAGATAAGCACAACATGATGGTTGAATGTGCTTTCTCTTCCAGACTGGCATAATCTGCTGCACCTGTATTTGGTTTGTCAGATAAAGGATTCCACAAACCCTGCTGTTTCAACAGTGCACGCATCTTGATTTGCCACAAACCAAAACTGTTCCTTCTTGTAAATTTATCGATTTTTACGTTTACTGCTGACATCTTTTCTTGCTAAAGATCACAACTTTATCACAGATCCTAGCACCTTGCTGAAGGTCTTGGTGAAGATGAAGTTGATCGTACAGATTGTTTTCTCCAAAACCTTGCTCTGATACCACTTGTTATAAAATGGATGGAGATAACTTCAGATGCAAGAAACAGAAACAGAAGCAATCAAACATAAACAATCAAATGAGATAACAGAAATAAGAAGAACACAGATTTAACGTGGAAAACCTCTCAGTGGGAGAGGTAAAAAAACCACGGCCAGAAAAGAGATATTTTATTATGCACTGAATTTTACAGATTTCAACACACTCGGATAATGAGACAACAACCGTATTTATAGGCACAAATCCCTAAACCCTAGCCGCCAGGAATCTTTGTCGATGCACCATAAATACCCCTACACGTGTCCTCCTTTTAATGACACCGTATAGCCGTCACATAACAGAATTAACAGATGTGGGACCCTGCTGTATTCCAGTACTCAGCAGACTATCACCCTGCTGATAGTCACCCTGCTGACAGAAGCTCAGTAGACTCCACCCTACTGATGCACAGAATTGAATACACTTCTCAGCTGAGTCTTCAGATTGGTTCCACCAGATGTAGAGTTTAAGTCACTTTACTGACATTTCATCTTTGCATTGTGCTTCTACTAAAATTACGAGTAGCTAAATACTTTGTGGCTTGGGTGATGTGAAATTAGGCTAAATATCTTGTAATTGCTTGGATTCAAGTTGGGTAGTCTTGTATGTTCTTAATTAGTGTTGAAATATTGTCCTAAACCCAATCAGGATGGACCGTATCCGACCGGGTTGGATCATTTTGTAAGGAAATCTACGCGAGAAAGCACCGGAATTTAAAATTTATTTTCTTTTTAACCAAGATCGACTCCGTTTAAGCAACAAGCATAAGAGAAGTAGACGTAGAAAACACCTTAGATGATCTAAAATAGATCGTCGCTTTGTCTACGGTTGTAGTTTCTCCACGAAGCCGCCCAAGTGTCCGGCCTCTACCGTTGATCCACACAAACAACCCGCCGGAATCCACCATTGGATTGCTACTAGAAAAACTCGGTTGCTAGACTGACCTTTTCTCTCTCTAAATACTCTCTCTAGGAAGCTCTCTATTTTTCACAAGAGTTATGAACTCTTGGAATTGTGTCGATACAAAAAGCTTGGCATCCACACTATATTTATAGTGTGTTCTGCGCCTCCTACTAGATTGGGGAGAAAGAAAATATTTTACTAGTAAAATAAGAAAAATAGATATTCTAGATTTATCTCATTAATATTCAATATCATATATTAAATACTTTACAAGATATATATTGTCAATATCTTATAAAAAATGGTAAACCTTACCATTAAGGGTCCCCTCACCCCCGATCCCACAGGAGAGTGATGAGAGGTTAATCAGGTACCTAGCAGATCCAACATGGGCTGCCTCTTATAACCTCTACACTGAAGAAGTGTTATCAATCGGAAATCAACCCCATTTACGGGAATCGAACCGCTGACCTCCAGCTTAGGTACAAGGCTTGCATTATGCACCCATGCCTTCACCACTAGGCCATATCCAGGGGATTGTCAATATCTTATATTTAAGGGGGATTGAGGGGAAAGGACAAAAAAAATTATAAAATGAATAAATAGGGCACACTCCTTTTTTTTTGTTGCAAAAGGGACAAAAAAATTTCAGACGTACAAAAATACCACTTTAAAAGGGACGCGCGCATATCTTTCCTTCCGCTTCGGGTCAGTTTTTTTTTTCAAACACTCATAACTTTTGATTTATAACTCCGATCATCGAAATGTTTTCACCAAAATTCATATTTTTTTAGCTCTTTAATTTGAGCCCAAATACGATACCCTTCCGACGTAAAATTTGAAAGCCGAAAAAATATTCGCATTAACCGGAGTATTTTTCTTATAAATGACCGTAACGTTTGATTTAGAACACCGATCATCAAATTTGTTTCACCGAAGTTCATATTTTTTTTATCTTCATTTTGAGACCTCATTTGATACCTTTTCGACGTAGTAACAGTAACAGTAACAGTAACACACTAACACAGTAACACAGTAACAGTCACAATAACAAGCTTTATTAACAGACAAAATATCACCATTAACATTGCGTAATACAACAATCTATCAAAAAATGGTGGATATCGTAAGGAAACAATCTATCAAAGCATTATGGAGATGCAACTCCCGGGGAAGCAAGAGAATAAAAGCCTAATAATATTGGATATAATCAAAAAGCCTATCGGGAGAACTAAAACATTCTTCAAGTTGTTGAAGACCAAAGCAGTCTGTTTTACCATCTATATGTTGGAAGTAGCGCCCGAAAGACAATTTATGTAATTGTTTTTAGAATAAATAAGTGACAGATTTATTCTCATTTTATTACTTGCTTCGTGCTTGTAAGTAATACACTACTGATAACCCTAAGTCGTATCATATGTAGCCATATAACTTAGTGTGTGTTACACATGAGGATTAAGTTTATGGTGATACACTTAAAATGTTAGTCCGTGGTGAAGTTAATCAAAGTATGTGGTCTATTGATTAAACCACCATTAATGCACCCAGAACACTTTATGGTGTGACCGTATTATCCGGACCGTCGACATTGGTTGTCTACGTGGGGCATTTATATATGATAAGAGTCATATAAGACTGGACCGATTTAATCTGAGTTTCTCATATAATTCCGTGATTGAGAAATCTTATTAAATCACAAGATGATCATATATTGATTAACCTTAATCCTGAAGTGATTACAGACTCCTACTTGTTTCAGGATAGGGTTTGATGTGTTCATTAAGGATCGCTAAGAGGCGCGGTCCGAATCACTTTCACGTTGGCACTATTCTGAAATGAAGATATGAAATCCATTCCTTCCTGTGGGAAGTAGAAAGACAATCCCCTTATTTGTTAATCCTAGAAACTGATCGATCCCGGGAGTTCGTATTGGTTATGAACTAATTGATCACTAGTGGGTTAATGGTAAATAAGGATAAGATGTAGTGAAAAAGGTTTACGGAATAATCATACTTCAGTACGGATAGTCTGTGGAGGGTTTGTTTATATGAAATGATTATATCAATGGACACTTATCGACTCAATTCGACGCTTTGAGAATAAGTTATATATATAATCGATAGAGTTTAGTTTCGGATTTATGGTGGCGTAATTCCGGAATTAATGAATTAAGTAGAAATATTCTGTTCGATGAATATTTTATTTAATTTATTGTAGCTACTGGTTATAGGTCCATGGTCCCCGGGTTGGCTCCTAACACGTGAGTGTTTTTTCGTTTTATGGAACCTCGAGAATAAATTAAATTGTTGGTCTATTTAATGAATATGCAATATTATTTATTTGGTAAATAATATGTAAAATAGAAAAGACATTTTCTATTAAAATGACTAAAAAATGGCGCCACATTTTGAGATAATTAGGAGAAGAAATTTTCCTAGATTATCTCATATGTGTAATTAATTAATTATATATTTGTTGGATAATTAATGGAAAATTAAGAGATTGATTTTTTGGGAATTATCTCTTATTTTGTAGCAAAAATATCTTTTCCTTATGGGAATATGTTTTTGTGGTGTGAAAAGGATAACTCTCTTGACTAGCTATTTTCCTATATAAAGAGAGTTTCTCCTAGCACAATACATACACACAAATTATGGCGCCACTTTTATAAAATAGAAGAAAAAAAAATCAGTTTCTCGTTCTAGTCATTAAGAGAAGAAAAACCTTATTCCAGGAGGTTCTACGGCGAGAATCGACGTCCACCAGTCGTCACTAGGAGATACAATCCGGAAGACTACGGCTTCTCCCTTGGTCGATTTTATCGTCTCTCTCCAGTTTGGGTAAATCTACTAACCTTCTTGTAGAGATTAATTAGTTATGTTTCATATCGTAAATCACATAAGCTGCCGTTGTGCTAAGATCGAGTGTCTCGATCGATGTTACTACTTCTAGCATGTGGTATCAGAGCCAAGGTTAAATTTTACGATATCGAAAGCATAATTAATTTAGGAGTGGAATTGCATATAAGATTGCATCTTTTTAATTTTATTCATGAAATTGAATGTTGTGGTTGACGAGATGGATTGGGGTTGGTACTTGTTAACCGTTAGATCTATCGTAAGCTCGTATAATTAGTATTATACGAGTATAGGATATATGTAATTTATTTTGAAATTTATGCAATTTATTTTTGCAATTTAAATTTCATATTAGTATTTTCTTTTTTCTTTTCATCGGATCTGTCGGTCAAGAATCTCCAAGTGGAAAAGCAAAGGGCGGCTGCAAGAAGGAATCCAGGAGCAAAAAAAAAAAAGTAAACGCTAAAGTACAAAAAGGAGGAAAAGTTATCGATCTTGCATCAATGGTACGAGAGGAAAAAAAAAGAGGCGGCGGCTTTATAATTTTTTTTCTTTTCCTAGTTTAAATAGGTTAGATACGTGGTACCAACGGTCCATCTCAGTGGTTTACTTTTTGGCATTTATTTTCATATTTGATAATTTATGCGAAATAACCATGCCATGACATGCATCATATTCATGAATTCCACTCCTAGCATATGCATACATGTAGATAATTAATCATGATATTAATTAGGCATGTATGAACGTATTAATTTAGGTAATTAATTAAATTAATTAAAACAAACGGAATTTTATCGGGATATAAAATTCATATGATAAAATAAAATTTACTCGGTAAACTTAATTTTGGGATCTAAAATTCATTCGTGGATTTTAATTATGTAGTGACTACATAAAAGAATTTTAATAATTGAAAAATTGGAAAATCCAGAAAAGTTGGACGGCAACTGAGCAAAAGGTTCGAAAATTGGTTCGGGCGATCAACAGGGCTTCGGCTCGACTCGACTTGTCCGTCCAAGTACGGGGTTAGCCACGGGGGTCCGGCAAGGTCAAGCTATCTGGCGAGCTGAGGCTCAATGGGGCAACCTTAGCCCGATTTTCAACCCAGCACCCGCACAAGTTCGACGTCAGCGTCGTATATGAACCAACGAAGAGGACGGGTCGGCTTAGCCAATCCCGACACCGTTCGGTGAACTCGGTTAAAGATCAGCCAGGGTTTAATACCGATAAGTTGGTGATTGCTTTTCAAGATTTATTGTTTTCAAATTGTTGAGATAAAATTCTACGATCCTAAAATTTTATCATGACGATATTAGGACTATAAAATTCTTTGGTGAATTTTAGTTATGTAGTGTCTACACAGAAATTTCTAAATCTTCGAAAAATTAGAAAATCATAAATATAGTGTCACTGGTTAGACGGTATTTGGAACCGATAAACTAGTGGGAGATTTTAATTTGTGATTTATTGTTTTTCGATTAGGTAGAAAATTCATAAAGTCCTAATATGTTGGGATTATAAAATTCTTGGTGAATTTTAAATTGTGTAGTGTCTACACAAAGATTTTATAAATCCGTGAAATTGGAAAGTCATGAATAAGTGACACTAGTTAGACGGTATTTGAAACCGACGAACTAGTGGGAGGATTAATTTAAATATTCATGATTTATTATTTTTCGGATTGTAAATAAATTCAGAAAATCCTAAAAGACTACCTAATTTTCAAAATAACGAGTGGGGGCGGGGAAGGTGACAACCGACCCCTCGGCCTCTACTGTTGACACAAGCACCATGAGAGAATGGTGACGCCTCGTGCCGCTTTGATTTTGGCCCCCTTCGGATGGCCTTCACCGCTATCAAAATTCAAGGCTTGGTTTCCGAAAGGATAGGATTTTGAGTATTCATCGGGTCATTGACCTACCCTTCGGCGGCATACTCGGGGTCTACTTAAAAATCTGAAACAGTAGGTCACACTCTAAAAGGTATTTTTGGAATATCTTGGCTGAAAAAGGAAGGTAATCAACCATTAAATCGGGATGTCTGATTCTCAGTTAATTGTTGAGAGATATTGTCTCAATTTAATCGTCACCTCTGTGACCTACCTGTCGGCGGCACTGTAGGTGTGAGATTAAATCCTTGGAATGGTAGGATAAACTACATGCATGACATCACATTTATTATTCCTAAAAAATTACTATATGTTGTGGTGTATGATTTGATTTACATTTCTGTCATAAATTATTTTACAACTACATATCATCTCAAAGTATCTAAACTGCTAAACACAATAAATTGACTGATGATGACTTCGTAAAAGTGGAAAAGTAACAAGAACGTTGAACTCAATAATCGAGAATGCAAATTAATTCCTCGGAAGTGGATGATCCTCTTGAGCCTATAAACTTAAGTGACATTTGATAATAATGTGACTCCTGTCACTCATGCTGAGCGAGAGACAAAACAAAATTAGTTCAAAGATGACAAGAATGATTTGGCATCAATCTCGCCAGACATCCTACAGTTTACGAGTAGTTTCTACTCTTATAAACTGCTAGTTCAAGGCCATTTCCTTTAAAGAAAGCCAAGAATGGGATGGTAAATGTCTGCAAGTATAAGTCATCTAAACTAAATAAGTTAAAGGCTAAACCGAAATATTAATCAAAGAAATTAAAGGATAAGGAAAGTGATTTCGGGTGACTAACCTATGAATCCTTAGAGACTTTCTTAACAGAGTAATTTGACTCAGGAGCTAAAGTTCTTTTGTAAGAAAAAGATAGCTGGGCATTCATGATGAAGAGTAGACAACGGGCAGTTATTTCAGCTAAGATAATGGGAGTGATATAAGGAAATAAATTTCGGATTTTAATCCTTGAATATCGCACAAATTTAATTTTTGTTTTCAGATTCGTTGGAACAAATTGATTCACTTTCACATCGATAATATAGTTGCCTCAAAGAAAGTGAATATGACATTTGTATACGATTCTGAGACTTGGACTTTTGTCTGATAAAGTCAAAACCACTAAGTAATGCTGAAAAGGTATATGTAACACATCATAAACTATTAAGACCAATGGTTTCCGTATCTAGATAAACAATTCTTCAGCATCTATTAATTAGTGCATATATCCTAGAGATAAGATCTGAAGACTGGCTAAGGGTGATTCCTATCTCCCAGTCTAAGAACACTATCTCAAAGGAAAAATGACTAAGTAATCTTTCAATTTCGAAAGGGTAATAGAGCTAAAGAAGTATCATAGCTTGTTCATATTGACCTTCGGGGTCTTATAAAGGATACAAGCTAGTGAGAGCTTTTGAGTAATAGACTTTTTTTGTCTAAATGACTACTCGAAACGCCGATTAGTTTGTCTAAATATTTGGAGGAATCTCTGATATTACCAGAGAAACGAGTATTCCATTCTCAGATATAGGCTATAGCATAGTTTTGGCACTGATGCTTGGCCTACCTCCGGGTGAAACGATTTCACTGAAAGGATAAACCATGTATTGTCTTATATAGTTATTGATATGCTACACTACACTGCTTAACTCAATTAGATATTAGTTACAATATAACAGTATACATTATTATGTAATACTGAAAGTCTACCTAGAAGATGCTTATGAATTTATGGATAAGGAATGAACTATGTTTACTCCACTTCCGTAAATAGAGGCATTTAGCACTTGGTGCTTGAAGGTAGGACTGGAGATTTTGCATACACGTTCAGATGGTGACTGATCATGAAATGTCATAATACAATGAGTGAAGGTTGGAAAGTGACGGTTGTACTGTCACAACCTTTCTGAAAGGATGTTTAAATAACAACCTTAGACCTTGAAATACAGTTACTCAATGAGTTACTATCTGATTTAATCAGACCACATCCAACATTGGTTGTTGGGGATTACGTTGATTAATACTACTGAACTACATCAGAATATCAATCCACCCAAATGCAGTGGGAGTATGTTTTAACCATTGACCTGCTGTGATTATGCAGACTTTACAGCTTGCTGGGGTGATTGATAACCTATGGACCTTTGAAGGGATGTATAGGATTCTGATAATAAGAGGTTGATTCAAAGCCATAAACCGGTAAATGGAGTTTTGGTACTCCTGTTCTATTCATACTCTTGTAGAACCACCTGAGTTTATCAGGCCCAGTGGGAGAAATTGGATCTACATGGAAAAGAGTTGAATGAATGAGAAAGTTTATCTTTCTAAGCAAAGCCAAGTGGTTTTGAGGGTAAATCCCTAAGAAGTAGACAGTTAAACAGGGGTGATGCCTTGAAACTTTCTCACCACTCAGCCATGCTTGACTCTATGGAAAGCAGAAAGATTAACAGGGGTGATGCCCTGAAACTTTCTTGCCGAACAATGGAGCTTAGATTCATTCGGAACGGAAGGGTTTTAGCTTAAATCCAATGGCAGATTGACTACCTATGCTTACATCCATTGATGGTCTCTGATGTTCTACCTTCACTTGCTGGCAAACTGCGCACTCAGAGATGAACTTGGCGGTACTCCTCTTCATCCTCGCCACCAATAGTGGCTTCTCAGATCATGATACATCTTGTTGTTTCTGGGATGAACCGTGAATCCTGATTGATGAGCCTCTGTCAAAATCTCTCGAAGTAAGCTGCCATCAACAGGGGTCAGAATAGGGGTCTGAGTTTTCTGGGTGTGAACTGCCATCATCAGGGGTCTGAAGAATCATATCCACTTCCTATGGGCGAAAAGCCTGCATGAGCAATGAAAGGTTCCACTCCCTGGTATCTGGCAAGAGAAGGTCCTGCACCTTACAGTTCATAGGAAGCGAATGAGACGAATGAGTTATGTGGAAGGAAAGCGGCCTTGAGACCCAAGCTTCATGGAAAACAAATATTGAACTCCCATCACATGTGTGCCACCTCAACCCCAACATTAGCAAGTCTCTACCCTCCAGTAGACTCCGCCATAAGAAAGAAGGCATACGCCCCAAGCCTGCTGCCATAATAGACATTCATGAATGATACTTCGCATTGAGAACTCGGCAAGATCTTTTAAATATTGATGATTAATGTCGACTTTCTTGTGTGGTGCCGCGATAAGTTGACTAAGGTTAAAATAAATTCTTATAAAATACAAATATCTTATTGTCACATTATTGAAAGAATGCAATTACACATCAATAACGCATCGTATGTGAAAATATAATGAAAGTTAACGTATGGAAAATTCTAATGCAGTGATGAGTCTCTATTAGCCTCAACCATCAGCTATTTATCATGTATATAAATGACAAAAATTGTTTTGTCTTTTTGTACTCGTGACACAGATGTGACGGTTAAGTTTAATAGATAGTCCCTATGTCAGAATTACCCGTTAATAAAAATTAAAAAAAAAATATACGTATAAATGTCACCACGAAGATCGATCAAAGTATATGAAGACGGCTGAAAGCTTTGAATATACTAATTGGGAGCACTGCAAATCTTCCTTATAATCCCACTTTGACCAGTTAGGGTTTGAATATTTCCCATTTTAATCATTGCCGCCGCGAAATCGGCTGCAAACGTAGCCGGGTGTTGGCTATAATCTATGACGATGCTGTCAGTTGATCCTCCAACTCCATTGTAGAGGGCCTGATCTGAATGGAAAAGACCTTTCTTTTGAATCAAATCAATGAAGTATTTGTTGTCCAACTGATTCGGTGTCACTAAATCGATTGGTGCCAGGTTGTTGTCCCCGGTGGGTGCTGTCGCCGGGCAAGCTCGTCGGCGAGTGCTTGCAAATCCGGCATCAATTAATTCGGTTCCGTTGCTGTAGATCCTGTCGCGGAAGGTAATGCATCGTCCTTGTCCAATTTAGTGTGCTCCTGAGAGTGCAACCATATCCCTGGGATTAAGACCTTTGGCAGCAAATTTGGAAATAATAGAATTAAGATCTTCAAAGAATGCAATTAGGTCTGTATTTGCTTGTGCAAAATTTGCTGTTGTCGAGTCTCTTCTCCCAAGCTTCACTTGCCATGTTGGCCCCCCTACCTGTATTGTATTAAACCACCCAACAAAAATATAACATTACTATCACATTATAAACAATTAATCAATGGCGTAAAAATAAAGCATGTCTACTTACAAGAGAAGAAGCGTCTCGAGCGGCGACAGCGAGTATGTCGGCACAAGAAACGACACCTGGGCATACACTTTCAACCTGTGCCTTTGTTGTCTTTATAACATCAAAGCCTCTTGCTGAATTCAGATTCGGAAACGCATTCTGTTCGCTTTGTATGGTAGCACTTTGCTCTAGTAATACAGATGCATCACATCCCTGGACAAAGCAATCATGGAAATGGAGACGAATGAGGGAAGCAGCCATACGGCGTTCTTTGGACACGGCTAGTCGTATGGAGGTTCGAATGGTAGAAAGAGCATTAGGACAGGTTGTGTCATAAAATGTTGGAGATAATTGTGCATCACATTGCATGCATGTAGTAAGAAGAAGAAGCAGAATTACTGAAACAAAACAAGAAGCTCTAATGAGGTGTTCCATAATCAGGGGCGGACCCACCCAATGCCCGGGGTGGTCTCAAGCCCCCCCCAAATGGTCCCAAGCCCCCCCACATATGGTCCCAAGCCCCCCCCTAAATTTTTATTATTGTAGTAGTAGTGTTAATATTAGTATGTTATGTTTATTTTTCTTGAACAAAAGACCTTATATCCTAGTGGTTTAAGAACAAATCCTTTAAAGTCTCCATATTTTAGGTTGTCAGTTCAAATCCCACTACCAACATTTTTTATTTTTTTTTTCCGGATTTTTTTTAGCTTTCCAGTTTATATACCAAGACTACCCCGAAAATTTTTCCTGGTTCTGCCACTGTCCATAATTGGCTACGTACACAGTACTAGCTATAGCTTGTATAAAACACTTGAAATTTAGATAATTAAACTTTAATTTGCTTCTTGTTCAAGTTACAAATTAATGAGAAATTAATGGGAGAGAATGTTCAGAAGGGTGAGTTGAGAAGGGCTCTATAGCAGGCAGCAATGCATTTATAGTGTAAGAAAACGCGCAATACGAGTGGGACTAAGTCACTATCTTGACTATTGATGTATACTCCCTCCGTTCCGATTTATCTGAGCCGGTTACCAAAATCATTTGTCCATTTTGTCTGTGGCAGTTACATTTTTAATTCAACATTTATGATAATTTTCCTTGTTTTACCCTTATTTATTATAATATGATAGAATAAAAAATAATGCCACATTAAGTCCTTTCATTTTAAAGTTAATGCATTAACTCATTTTCACGTGATTTTAACAATTGTCTCAGATAATTTGAAACGGAGGGGAGTATATCACAATATTGCGACTCGTATCAATCAATATTATTTGTCATTATTAATATGTACATAATTTTATATCAAAAATATATATATTCACTCAAGTCATTTAGATCGACATTTTGTTTAAGCTCACGTGATTGTGGAATATAATGTATTAGTTCATCCGAATTTTAATTTCTGGCTCCGTAATCTACAGAGGAATATATGTTGGACTTTTACGGTTTTTTATTGGTTGCGTGGTCGTATTAGTGAAATGCCCTATAAAGAGTTGACATTACGTATCTTAAACATGCAGACATGAGGTCACATTTTTAATTTGTAGACTATATATATATCATATATGTAAAACCAATATTTATGTACCAACTCTGCTTGTGGTCAATCTAATTTATTAAATGCGTGGTTATTGGTAATATATCCTTACTGGTTCCAACTCATAGTCTCATACGACCATATGTGAGTTCAACTTCAAATATTAATAAAAAAAAATGGAGCACTTTAATCTGTAAAACTGATTCTCTAGTTTTGGTTCAAATGATTCTGCAAACTCAAGACCCTACCCCTAAAGTGTTGACAATTATGAATGACATCCAAAGTCTGATGTCTATTTTTGCTTGTTGTAGATTTATGCAGAAGTGTAAATGTTATTAGTCATCGTGTTGTTTCTTTTGCTAAGCTACTCGTTACTCCGGCTATCTGGATCGTAGTTTTCCCCTCATGGATCATTGATGCGAAAATCATGATGAGGATATTGAAAGCGAAGTTCGGTCCTAGTGACTTTTGCAAATTCAAATATATTTGACAACATACATTCAAATTCAAACCAAGGGTATCCAAACAAAAGGCTCAGCAATCAGATAATTGAGGCAATTAAATTCAAACAGAGACAAGCAGATAGACTCAATAAAGACCTCATTTATCTACAAGACTTCAAAATAAGGGGATCAAGGTGATTTGTGGAGAGATAAGGAAGAGTTTGGAGAAATAAGGAGAAATGATACACCAAAATTGAGAACCTGGACGTGTTTCTGTAATCAGTGATCAAGGCTATTGGCTCCGTATGTAGTAGCATTCCGACTCTCTATGTTTATCTTCAAGATTAAAACAAGGGTTTATCCATTCATTCAAAAAATACAAAATTAGGCTCATTGTGTATAAATAGAACAGGTTGCTGTGAATTGTAAACTAAGCAAAAAAAAAATACAAAAAGGCTTCAATAAAATACATTCGTTTTTCAAAAATTGTTCTTCATGTCCTCGGTTTAATTTTAGAAAGTGTGTGTGTTTGTGTTTTTCTACATGGTATCAGAGATATTGGTGATCAATCACCAAGGCAACACTATCTATTAATGTAACAAACTTCATTAGTCTCAAACTAAACTCAAAGAATTACCCATTATGGCGGGAACGGGTCTTGGCATTGGCTGAGAGCCAAGATATTGCAGGACATCTCACTGATAGCAACTCTGCCCCATCAGAATTCATCACCACAACAACCAGCACAGAATCTGCAACAAGTCCATCCACGATCAACAATCAGTAGGGTTACAACACAAACAAAGAATCCAGACTATACAGCATGGAAGAAATCTGACAGAATGCTCAGGGGATGGCTAATTGGATCCCTTTTAGAAGAGTCTTTAGGGCTTATCGTTGGACTAGACACGGCATATGGTGTATGGGATGCCCTCAAGAGGTCTTATGCTCAGGATTCACAGGAGAGGGAATTTAACTTGAGACCACATACTTAAGAAAATCAGATGACAAAGACATCAATGAGGATGTGAGGACATTTAAAGGACTCTGTGATAGTTTTGGCTGCAATTGGCAAACCTATCACAGATCCAGAAAAGGTTTACTATTTGTTAACTAGTCTTGGACCTGAGTATGAAACTTTTACTACTACTATGCTAAAACCACCCAGGCCCACTAACTTTGAGCTGGAATCACAACTCTAGAGTTTGGATCAAAGGAGATCCTGGTTCACCACCAATTCAGAGCAAAATAGATAGTCTCAAATGGCTTTTTATGGACAAAAGGCTCCACAACAGTCTAATCCTTCTAAATTCAACTCAACAGGAAGAGGCTTTCAGGCACAACAGACTAATTACAAGAGCAACAGCACACCAACTCCAAGAGGAAACAACCAAGGAGTTACAAGTTTTCAAGTTTTCAAAAGGATGACCAAAGCTGAAAGAGAGCAGTATAAGAATGAGGTATGCCAGTGTTGTGGTATGACAGGTCATGTGGCCAAAATCTACTGGTGGAACAAAAGCAAAACTCAAACCAGTGATATACCACAAGCCATGTCTGCCTTAACTCTAGACAACACCATAGCAGATATTGAATTGATAGTTGATGCAGGGGCATTAAGCCACATGACAGGTAACAAATATATCTTGCATAACTTATGTACATATCAAGGATCTGAATTTGTTCTTATTGGTGATGACACACAATTACAAATAAAAAGCATAGGTGAGATTCATATATGTACAGACACTTCAACTATATCTATAATTAATGTATTATATGTACTTGAACTAAAGAAAAATCTACTCTCTGTAAACCAGCTAGCAAAACAGTACTACGATGAATGTATATTCACTAATAGTGGGTTTGTTTTGAAGGACAAACTGACAGGGCAGGTGCTCATGGAGAGGGGACTTAGAGGAGAGTTATACATTCTTCCTAGCAGTCCAAAAACTTATTTTTCTCATCGTTTTAGGTCTTGTTCTGCTGAATTATGGCATCAAAGTCTAGGGCATGTTCAGTTTCCTACAGTCTAACTTATGAAGAATAAAGGCCCCATAGAGGTCCTATGGTATAATAAGCAAGAACATGTGTGTGAAAGTTGTCAATTGGGCAAGTTGAGTAAACTGCCCTTTAAACAATCCGATAAGACCAGTTCTTTTATTTTTGATTTAGTTCATTGTGATTTGTGGGGCCCTGCCCCTGTTGAATCTATTGGAAAATTTAGGTTTTATACTTGCTTTGTTGATGACTATTCTAAATATATTTGGTTTGTTCCTTTTAAACATAAATCAGATTTCAATGAGGATTTTTAGAATTTTGAAAGTTATGTCTTAAGACAGTTTGACAGACATATAAAAAGATTTCACACAGATGGGGGTGGCGAATTTCTTAATCATAAACTCACCTCACACTTCTTAAAAACATGCATCACTCACCTAATATCATGCCCTCATACACCTGAACAGAATGGAATTGTAGAAAGAAGACATAGGACCATTAGAGAACTTCGCCTCACTATGCTCTTCGATCTACAGCAGATTACCCTGTTCCTTTGGGTAGAAGCCTTTGCCACAACTACTTACCTAATCAACAAATTACCGTCCTCAACACTAAACATGAATTCATCTCACTTTGTCCTCTACAAGAGTAATCCAGACTACTCCACTCTCAGAGTTTTTGGTAGTAGATGCTACCCTTACCTACGGGATACAAAAAAGAATAAATTTCACCCAAAATCTTTGCCATGTGTATTTGTTGGCTATAACACACAATACAAGGGATACAAATGTTTCCATCTTACATCCAGAAAATTCTTCCTTTCAAGACATGTCACATTTGATGAAAGTTTTTTCCCTTACAAAACCAAGGAAACTGTTAACACTCCATATTACATACCATCTTTGATTCTTGGACCCCTCCAAATACACCACCTATCTGCACACATGACCAACAAGACTCTGACCTTGTGGTCCCTGAACCAATTGACCCACTAACAATCAACACCATAGATCAGCACATCCCTATCAATCCTGTTCCTCAGCATGAATCTGAATTGCTTCAAATTTCTACTGAACATAGCATGTAATACCCTACTCCCGACCCCTAGGTCCACTGGGGTCATTCTAAGAGGGGTTGAGAAGCTCTCGCCGCGACTTCAATAACAATACTAGAAATCCCAAAAATTTACTAAATCCACAAAATAATTTACCAACACTTCAATAACAAACTTGATTACAAAATCACCACAAATCAATTTACATAAATCACTAACTAATTCCATTAAAAGATTACAACACATAAAATTTCAATAGCTCTTTAAAATAAATCGAGGTACCATCCAAAACATTAATTTCCTTTATCTTCGAATCTCAATCAATCATCGCCTACAATTTCTCCTTTTCCTTGACCAAAAACTTGTACATAAATTTATAAAAGAAAAAAAACACAAAAGAGACAAAGAAACAAAGAAAACGAGGCGTCAGCAAAGGTTGGTATGAGCCACGTGTGCAAGTGTTATACTATATCTATATATATATATATATATATATATATATATATATATATATATATATATATATATATATATATAATATCTTGATCAACTTTTAGAAATAATAGCGGAAGTCTTTTATTAGTTGATAGAACAAATGAAAAATACAATTTTTAATATTGAAGAGCACGAGCATTAAGAAATCATGTCAAGTTTTATTTACAAGCACCAGCTTTGGCCGAGCTGATGAGTCAAGTACCGCCCAAACACCATTTTACCATATGCATTTCAACTGCACACCACGAGAACTAGCCATGCCAGACAACTCCGGCCGATTGTTTGGGAAAAAAGAATCAACCTTCACCGTGCAAACCTCCTACACGGCTCGAGCCAACCCTGTCCATGCCCTAGGATCCACACACCAACTGTCAGCCCTTGCTTTCCCAGCTGTAGCATGAATCTTCGGGGAAAAGGTACCGTCCCCACTCTTACGAGCGAGCACTCTAGCTACTGTCGGAAAGACTCCGAGTGAAGAGGCCCCGAGACCGGTGACTAGCCGTTCTCCTAGAGCATTAACTCTGATCCCCCTAGCCACCAGAGCTTTGACACTTTCGTGCCACGAGCGAGCGAGCGAGCGAGCAAGTATTATCCGTCAATTCCAAGTATCATTTTATTATTGTTATAAAAAAAATGTGCACTAACTCAAAACGGTCAATTGTTAATTTTAAAGAAATCATTTGAAAATGACTTCCGAGTTTAAATCAACGGCTTATATATATGAAATACTTGAAAATACTTTTAAAAACAAATCACACTTTTGGCTTTTTATATTAAAATAAAAGACACACATTTGGTCCTCAGTCAATCAATTCTGTTTCTAAAAACCGTCTGTACGCGAAATCCATGCCCGTTTTCCTTAATCCCCAACCTAATGACCTCCGGGTTGACAGCGTAATTGACTGATGAACACAAACATCTATCGTCATTTTGTTTTCTTCTTCTTTCGTTTGTATCCACACATGAATTGGCTAAATATGAATACAATGACAAAGGCCTTAATAATTGGACTAAATATTTGATATTCAACTAACTCCACTTTAATCTCATACCACCAGGAACTTATTTAAACTTGAACCTCAAAATTTATCATGTACATTATCCCATACAGTAGGCCCTTTCTTCGTTTAATTAGGTTCGAAGGGAAAATATTGTTGGATAAATTTGAATAAAAAATTAATAATGGAGGGAAAATCCGAATAGACATGTGACAAATGAGTTGCATCGGTTCGGTGAAAGGTTGCAACTTAATAAGGGTTGCACTTGTTCGGTTGAATCATTTTGAAAGGATGCAACCGGTAGTGAATAGTCTTCATTTCTGCCTATAAAATCCCTGCATTACTGAATGAAAATTGAGACAGTTTTTTGCACATATACATACCAAAATTCTGCACAAATAAAAAGCTAATTTTCTGCATAAACACTTCTGCATAGTCAGAAGTATTCAAGGCCGAATCAGTTCGCCGCTTGTTCACATCTAAGTGCAAGACTAGAACAAGGAGACTGTTGTATCTTGGGAGACGATTGTCATTACCGTGTGCACATAATCGGAGAAAAAATGTCTTAAGGACAGATTGCTGCACTCTCCTCAGTCAATAGGGTTTCTGTCCTATTTTATGTTTTTGTTTTTGCTTGAATTTTTGTGTTAAACAGCATGTTAGATTGATAATTTCCCCAAAAAATATGCAAATCAAATTGTGTTTACGACAAGTGAATGAGCTGAGAAGGAAGAACTAGTTCCACAAAATCTTCCGGCAGAGATATCTTCATGGCTTTTCTTGAACTTGATAGTCGATGTCGGATCACCGAAGGTATGATAAAGTGTGGAATATATATATAAGACAAATATCTTCTTTTTTTTTTTGGACATGAGATTACCAAAGCATTTCGAAAGTAGATAACAAAAATAGTGGAGATGGCTTTCAACGTAGTGATGAGAATAAGGTGACTATGGCGGGTGATTCTCGGCAAATGGAGACTGGCAAGTTCTAGGATTGTTTTTTTTTAACAGCAAATGAGTTTTTATTTATGGTAGCAAGATGATACAAGTTTAAATTACAATAGATGAGCCAGGCAAAAGCTGAAACACCAAACAAAAACCACATCATCCTATCAAACTAGTGACCAAAAAACCAGATGCGGCATCAACAGCAGAAAGGTTGCAGAATAGCAGAGCAGAATCCAAACTATAGCAATTCCAAGTCAGACAAAATAGGATCATTTCCAACCAAGCAGAATCCAACAACTATCGAAGGAAAAACACGAGCATCTACCCAATCATAGGGTTGATAATCCAGATGTTCCAGTCGAGATGAGGGGAGCTTGTGTTACGTCCCGTGATCCACTCATAGCACCTAAGTTGAATTTCTTTCAAAATACCTTTTGCGTTACATATTTTCGAGTTGAAAATCGCTTCGTTTCTCCTCATCCACAAAAACCATAATGAAGTTTTTAAAATGGCATCCCACCTCCTTTTGTATCCTTTAGAGAGATTAAGGTTAACATACAAGCTAAATAATTCTTCCAAATTATTCGGGATTGGTTCCGATAATTGACACCATTGTAAGACGCTATTCCACACGCTTTTTGCCAAAGGACATAAAACAAGTAAGTGGTTTTCAGTTTCCAAATCAGTATGACACATAGGGCATCTTAAGTCGGTTAAGACGATGCCGCGCTTCAGTAGGTTGACTCTAGTAGGTAACCTCTTCAACCTTGTTCTCCAACAAAAAATATTGATCTTCAAAAGTACTAAATGATTCCAAATCCATTTTGTTGTAACTGTCGACATAGGTTCATTCGCCTTTTTGATGATATTCTTCAAATCTTTTACCGTGAATTTACCTTGGTTGTTAAAGGGTCCACCATGGTGTATCTTCCGCAAACCTGTTAATAGAAAATTTTGTGATCATTGAACATAGCTCATAAAACTCCCCCACTTCCCTCCCCCGTAAACTTCTTCTCCAATCCCACGCCCACCCCCCATTTCTCCATTTTTCCTTAACCGAAGAATCATTATCAATGTCAAGTTTAAAAATCCTGGGAAATCTATTACTCAAAACCGTATTCCCCACCCATATGTCCTTCCAAAAACGGACTGTATTGCCCCCACCCACAACCCATCTCACCGAGTCCATTAGATTCACCCCTTTCTTTTCTATTCGAACACAATTCCCAATGATATTACCCCACACTTTACCTCTACCCCCCTTCACAGTACCATCCCCAAAACCCCCCTCCTTGCTATACACCCTTTGAATAACCTTCCACCATAGACTATTCCTTTCAGTATTAAAACGCCACCACCATTTTCCCATCAACGCTTCATTTTGCACTCTTAACCCCACAACCCCCAAACCCCCATGTTTTTTTCTCTAAGAATATTTTTCCACGCGATCCAACTGATTTTATTCTCACCATAACCCCCATCCCAGAAAAAACAAGCTCGCAGTCTTTCAATAGTGTGTATCACAGCCAAGAGAGCATGGAAGAGGGAGAAAAATTATTGAGGGAGACTACCAAGAACCGCTTTTATCAATGTGAGCCTCCCCCCAAAAGATAGAAGCTTGGCTTTCCACCCGTCCAGTCTCTTCTTAATTCTATCGATCACCGGCTGCCAAGCCGATATTTTATTCATATTTTGCCCAATAGGAAGGCCAAGATAAGTAAAAGGCCACGATCACAAACAGCAACCAAGAGAATCAGCCCCACAATTAAGCTTGTTCTGATTCACATTGACCCCGTATAGCTTACTTTTGCTAAGGTTTAAGATCAGCCCGGAAACCTTAGCAAAAATAGACATGATTCTTCTAAGATTAGTCAAGTTGTCAATGCCCCATTCACCGAAGAAAATGTATCGTCCTCAAATTGAAGATGCGTAATACTATGATCCAAGTTGTTCATCTCAATTCCTTTAATCAATTCATTCTCTTCGGCTACCTTTATCATCATGTTGAGAGCTTCCACAACCAAAAGGAAAAGGAAAGGAGATAAAGGATCTCCTTGCCTTATTCCTCTTTCCATATAAAATTCCTCAGTCAGGCTCCCGTTAACAAGGATAGAAACTCGAGCTGTAGATAAACATTGCATAATCCAATTCCTCCATTTCCCCCCAAAATTCATCTGTTCCATGACAGAATCTAAAAATTTCCAATTAACTGAGTCGAATGCTTTTTCGAAATCAGCTTTAAAAATAAAAGCTTTTCTTTTTCTTTTCTTCACAGAGTCCCCAAATTCATTAGTAATCACGATGCCATCTAAGTCAGAGTCATTTGAAACCCCACCCTGAACTTCCCGTTTGCTACCATTAGAGCTTGATCTTCTCTCAATTTGCACCCCTTTTCCTTTCGTGACTTTTTTCTGCTTTGCTTTGCCCTTCCTTCCTCTTGGTTTCTTCTTGTCAAAATTCATATCTGGATTATTGGAATCCAGATTTGTGATGATTTCCGCCAGTGATTTGAACCCTCTCTCTTTTATTCGAATTTTTGCCCAGCCCATTGGATGAAAATTTGCTAATGTTCGCTCTAAGTTTGTAGGATCCGAACCAAATATTCTTAAGACTCTCTTCAATTCTGCCTTCATCTCTGTCTGTCTTGATTCTTACAAATCCGAATCTGCTACCTTTCCTAGTTAGCTTTTTCGATATGTAAACATCCACCACTCTGCCAACTCTTTCGAAGGCCTTCCATAGATCATTACTTTTGCAGCTGGTAGGAAAATTGCAAAAGAAGAATGTGGTGATGAAGCAGGCCTAGGATTGTACTTCTATATCATGTGAAGATAATGAAGCAGGCCTCATATATGGAAGGTGAGAAGGAAAATTTGGTTTTATATTTGTGTGTAAGCAATAATAAAGGGGTAGTGATGTTTAATTACCTATCCTATATATATAAATAAGTAGTTGAACCAAGAGCTATCTGGAAACCTACTCCCCTATGGTCAAACCTAGTACAATTAGACTAGTCCTTAGTATAGCCTTAAATCAGTCATGGTCTGTCAAACAGTTAGATGTTAAGAATGCATTCTTACATGGTTTTATTACAGAAGATATATACATGTCACAACCACCAGGTATGGCACATCCAGACTTCCCAAATCATGTGTGCAAATTGGACAGGGCGCTTTTGGACTAAAACAGGCTCCCAAAGCTTGGTTTGACAGGTTCAGTACCTTTTTAGTTAAATATGGATTTCAGTGCAGTCTTTCTGATCCCTCCTTGTTTTATTACCACTTTAACAATGGGACTTTAGTCCTTTTGCTCTATGTAGATGACATTTTCTTACAGGATCAAACTCAGACTTGTTGGGGTCATTCAACACTCTTTTGAGTCAAGAATTCTCCATGAAAGACCTGGGCCTTATACACCATTTTCTTGGAGTACAGGTGCACCACACTTCTACAGGATTGCACTTGAATCAGTCCTATTATGCTCAAACCATTCTGGACAAAGCACATATGCTTGACTGTAAACCTATGAGGACACCTCTTGCCGCTAAACATAAGGAAGAATCAGAATCAGAACCTTTATCAGACCCTACATATTACAGGAGTCTAGTTGGGGCACTACAATACCTCACCTTCACCAGACCTGATTTATCATTCAATGTGAATTATGTCTCACAATTCATGCACCAGCCAACTGCTGCTCATCTCATGTTGGTCAACAGAATCCTCAGATATGTCAAAGGCACTATCGAGCTTGGAATGACACTACACAAGGGGCCTGTCACTCAACTTTTGGCCTACTCCGATACTGATGCAGATTGGCCCACCTTAGTGGCCTTCTCTGATGCAGATTGGGCAAGTTGCTCATTTACCAGACGATCAACAACAGGCTACTGCACATTCCTAGGGCCTAACCTTATCTCCTGGTGTTCTAAGAAGCAACACACTATTTCAAGATCAAGCTCCGAATCTGAGTACCGAGCTATGGCTCACACGGTTGCAGAAATCACTTAGCTTACTTATATCTTACAAGAGTTACATGTTCACTCTCTACTACACCAGTGCTCTACTCAGACAATCTAAGTGCCCTCCATATTACTATAAATCCTGTTTTCCATGCCAGAAGTAAGCATATAGAATTGGATTACCATTATGTACGTGAGCAAGTGGCTAGACATCTACTGATTACTAAACACGTTCCAGCAACTGACCAATTGGTAGATATATTCACCAAAGCACTGCCTAAGGTTCCCTACTTACAGCTGAGACACAAACTTGGCCTCCAACCCCGGCCTCATTTGAGGGGGAGGGGGCTGAAAGCGAAGTCCAGTCCTATTGACCGTTGCAAATTCAAATATATTTGACAACATACATCCAAATTCAAACCAAGGGTTTATCCAAACAAAAGGCTCAGCAATCAGATAATTGAGGCAATTAAATTCAAACAGACACAAGCAGATAGACTCAATAAAGACCTCATTTATCTATAAGACTTCAAAATAAGGGGATCAAAGTGATTTTTGGAGAGATAAGGAAGAGTTTGGAGAAATAAGGAGAAATCACCGATACACCAAAATTGAGAACCTACACGTGTTTCTGTAATCAGTGATCAAGGCTATTGGCTCCGTATGTAGTAGCAGTCCGACTCTCTGTGTTTATCTTCAAGATTAAAACAAGGGTTTATCCTGTCATTCAAAAAATACAAAATTAGGGCTCATTGTGTATAAATAGAACAGGTTGCTGTGAATTGTAAACTAAGCAAAAAAAAAATACAAAAAGGCTTCAATAAAATACATTCGTTTTTCAGAAATTGTTCTTCATGTCCACGGTTTAATTTCAGAAAGTGTGTGTGTTGGTGTTTTTCTACAGATATTGCTAGGGATAATCCCTAATCTGCTGTAAACTTTACTGTTGTTTTCCTTTTCAATAGAAGATCTTTCGTTTCTGGCAAAAAAATAATATATATATATATATATATATATATATATATATATATATATATAATAAAAAAATTAGAGACAGTCACTTGAAAACAGTGTTTTCATTAGAAAAATATTCATTGAGAAATCTAGTACTACCTTCGTTTCAAAACATTAGTCATCCTACATTTTTACTTTTGTCCATAATATAAGTTATTCTACATTACTAAACATTTATTACTACTCTCTTTATCTTATCCCTAATTTATTATCACTCCAACCACTTTTTCATTACTTAACAACCATTGCATTAATGATAGTCAATGGGCATTTTAGACATTAACCATCAAATTTATATTTTGGATTGGACGTACTCCCTCCGTTTTTTTATCTATCACATTTTAAAATTTGGTATATTTTTATTTATATGTCATCTTACATTTCCAATGCATCATTTATTATTTTTTCCCTCCTTTACCAATAAAGTATTCACATCTCCAATAAAAAAATACATTTCCAATACTAAAAACTCCTTTACAACAAAGTATTTACATTTTCAATAAAAAAAAATTACATTTTTTTAGTGGTAAAACCCAGATTTTATTAAAGAAACTGAAGTTGTACAATGTCATCTCCTGACACCCCATCAAAAATCAGCGTCATCAACACATGTTCGTCAGCTCCTCAAAACCTTAGTCCGTCAAACCCAAGGTGGGAAAATCCGGATACTAAGGAAAGAGTATGACCCCCCATGTGTTGGTATAAAAACCACTAGGATAGCAAAGATAAAAGCCAAGAAGCATAGCAACCTAGAGGAGAACCTAGTGTAACTCCAAGCTAGTAAGTCCCTATTACAAAACCAGAGTATAGACAAATATGCATCCACAGTAGTAATGGGATCTGTAAGAAGAGCATGTTGTAAGGCCCAGGCTATCATCAAGATCAGTCTAATATTGCTCCAAGTACTTGTACCCCAACGAGTGGGAATGGGGGAGCTCCAAATTCTAGCAATCTGCAAAGGAACAGAAGACCACAGCACCACAAAGAAAGGCAGAAAAATCAAAGGAGAGCAATTTAGGGAATACAACCTGTTTGCACCCTTCATATTGATGAAGGGTGCTTCCAGGTGTATGCAGCAGTGGATGAGCTTCCCAGTATATGCAACAAAAAGACATCTCCAGATTCTGTTAATGAAGAAGAGGAAGATGTACAGGATCCAAACAGAAGCTAAGAAAACCAGAGGGCAAAAGTATCAGTTAAAGATAGATGCAACCTGTTTGCACCCCTCAACATATTGAAGGGTGCTTCCCAGTAGGATATGCAGCAAATTATCATTTCTTGCGTCTAATAATGGGAAGCTGGAGTAAATCCCTTTGGATAAGAAAACCCAAGTCACCATGAATTTGAGCTCTATCTCTGATATAGGAAAGCTGTGTAGTACTGGCTTGCTTGGCAAGATAATCAGCTGGCCCATTTGCCTCTCTATAAATGTGCTCAATTGTAAAATGATGATTATGAGTTTTTGAATTTGAAGGACATCCAAACTGTATTTCCAGGAAGCCTGTCTTGTGCCAAGTACCATATCAACTAGAATCTGAGAATCATATTCCAAGTGAACAGGTTGAAGGTTGAGATCAATGCAATGAAGAATCCCTTCTAAGAGAGCCTGAAGTTCAGCCTGCATATTAGTCACAATACCCTGGGAGTCTCTTATAATGTAACCACCTCAAGCTGCCCCTGGATTTCCAAGAGAATAGCCATCTGTATTCAATTTATAACCATGATCAACTGGAAGATGCCTAGAGACAGGAATATAAGAATACTGAGGTCTAGGAGTAAAATGAGTTATCAAGCCAAGATGCACAAGGATATCATCTTCAGCATCTTTCCTGTAAAGAGACAGGGTATTACAAAGAAGCTGGAGATGCTGATTGATTGCTGCAATGATAACCATGACAGTAGTCTTCTTGTCATCAAAGAAGGCTTTATTCCTGGCCTTCCAGATTTCCCAACAAATAAAAATAGGCAAAACAGGAAGAATAACCTTGATAGCACCTTTAGTGTGGGGGTTATGCCAACTTTGGATAGCTTCTTTCAGATTGTGCACATTATAGCCCCAGAGAAATTGATGCTGATAATGCTGCCAGACCTGTTGAGCTTGGTCACAAGCCCAAAAAACATGCTTAATAGATTCTTCTGATTGACAAAACATGCATTGAAATGGCCCATGCACACCAAATTTATACAATTGTTCAGCAAAAGGAAGTAGACCTTGGAAGAGCCTCCACATAAAAATTGAGCATTTGAGTGGCAGGGGAGGTTTCCATATCTCTTTGAGCTCATATAAGGTAGGCTTTTTCTTCCTGAGTAAAGCAAAGGCAGATCTAACACTAAATTGACCAGTAGCTTCAGGTTCCCAAATCCATCTGTTAAAAGGTTGCCCGTGGTATCTCATATGATCATCAACAATTTCCTGAACATCCATTAAGAGTTTCCAGCTATAAAGCCTATATATGGGAAAAGACCCAGCCATAACAGTCTTAGCCCACAGCCCCTGCCTTGTTCTGATCTTCCACCAAAGCTTACAAGCAAAAGCTTGTTGCAGACTTCTAAGATTCCTCACTCCATGACCACCTTCAAGGACAGGGTAGCAAATATCTGCCCATTTCCTCCAAATATGCCTTTTGCTAGCTGTAGTGTCAAACCAGAGAAAGTGTGAAAGAAAATGTTCTATTTTTTTAAAAACTGCAATTGGAAGCTTTAAAGCTGTTAAAATATGTATGGGGATAGCAGAAAGCACATGCTTTATTAAAATAAGCCTGCCACCAATAGAAAGGAATTTAGCATACCAACCTTGTAATTTGTGATCAATTTTTTGAATAAGAGGTTGGAAATAGGCAGGTTTAGGCCTTCCCACATAAATAGGGCAACCTAAGTAAACAAAAGGGAAAGAGCCCTGATTCATGCTAGTGATATTAGCAACCATATGGACAGTTTGAGGGGGAGCATGTTTGCTGATAAAGAAAGAACTCTTTTGGGCATTGATTTTCTGGCCAGAAGCAAATTCATATTGATTAAGGAAAAGAAATAGATTTTTAATGGATTTTTTTGGTGGCTCTGGCAAAAACAATAAGGTCATCAGCATACATGCAATGAGTAATCATAGGGAAGCCTCTGGGAACAGCATAACAGTCAACAGCAGAATGGAAGATATGTTTCAAACCCCTAGTGAGAGCCTCAGAGACTAAAATAAAAAGGTAAGGGGATAAAGGGTCTCCTTGTTTGATACCTCTAGCAATCTGGAAAAAACCAGCAGGGTGCCCATTAACCAAGATAGAAAACTAACTACGTTTCAGGTTGTTCATAACCAAGGTGACAAAAAGAGTGGAGAAGCCAAATCTATGCAACAGGGCTTCAAGAAAAGGCCAGGCAACCCTATCAAAGGCTTTTGCCACATCAAATTTAAAAAGGATATTATGACCTCTAGCTTTTCTATGGACAAATTGAACAAGTTCTTGATTTTCTTTGCCTTGAATAAAAGCATATTGCTCATCAGATATCAGAATATTAAGAAATTGCTGAAGTCTAGCACAACGGACTTTAGTAAAAACCTTATTAATGAAAGTGCTTAAAGCAATCGGCCTGTAATCAGCAAAAGTGATAGTAACCTCCTTCTTGTGAATTGGACAGCAGCTGCCTCAATATCTTGTTAGGTTTCACATCAGTTGCCTTCACTATCCTTGATTTTGTGGATTGCCAATCTCCTAATCTTATCTTTGGCAGTAGCATGAAAAAAGGCAGTATTATTATCACCTTTCTTAAACCATTTAAATCTAGATTTTTGTCTCCAAAATTCCTCCTGCTGAGCAAGGCTAAGATTATAGAGAGCTTGAGCCCTAGTAAAAGCAACTCTATTGTCAGAAGTGGGGTTAGCAGCATAAACAGACTCCAGAGCTTGAACAATGGCTTCATGTTCCTTAACTTTACAGTGTATATCCCCAAAAGTATGCTTATTCCAGATTTTAAGATCAGTTTTCAACCTCTTGAGCATGAACATAAAGGGATCCATACCAGGGGGATACCAGTGGCCGGCTTGTTCTAATTATCTTTGACCACACTTTGAAAAGCTTCATGAAGTAGCCACATACTTTGAAATTTGAAGGATATGGGCTTAGTAATTTTAGAGCTCTCACGGTAAACTAGAGGAGCATGATCAGAGCCAGACCTGTTGAGAACGTTAACAGCACCGGCATTATCATCATCAAGCCACTTGGTATTGAACAAAATTCGATGGAGCTTTTCTTTGACATAGGATGACCTACGCCTACCAGCCCAAGTGAAATGAGCCCCGCTAGTAGGGATCTCATGAAGTCCACAGTTAGAAATGAAATCATTAAAGTCTTCCATGGAACCAACATGAGGTTGGGAAGATCCATCATAGTCCTCTATAAGCCTTATAGCATTAAAATCACCACCTATCATCCAAGGGAGATCCAGACTGACATGACTTTCCAGTTCCCCATATCAGTTCTTAAGAGACTACTGCATTTACCATAAATACAGGAAATAAGGTAAGGCTTAGGACTAAGAAACTTGAGAGTAACCACTTGATTAGAGCTGCAAATAATCTCAATAGTACTATCAATATTCCAGAAAATCCACAATTTATCTTCAGGAGCAGCAAAGCTATTGGTGAAGCCAAGGCTGAGCCTCTTAGCATTTATTTGATTATTGGAGAGCATAGGCTCTGAGATAGAGAGGAGAGAAATTTTGTGAATTTTTATTAATTTTTTGAGACGTCTGAAGGAGTTTTTCCCCCCCCAGGCCTCTTATGTTCCAGAAAAGACAATTCATCACAGTGGGGGGTGGTGTTTTAAAACTGAGGATCTGGTGCTTACAGTAGGCTTGAGGGAGGAGTAGTTTTTCCGCCCACGTTTTTTCCTGATTATCTGAACATCTTCCCCTTCTTGTTCTGGTGCTTTACTTTTATCCAAATCAGCTTTTACTTCAAATCTCTGTGTTATCTCTTCATGTGTAGCTCTAAGACTTGCAAATTGTGCTTGTCTAGTTAAAAGATTATATTCTGGCCTGGCACGATCAGATGCATAACCTGTGCTAGGGTGCTCCTCTTCCTGCTCTAAGATGATAATTTCAGTAGCAGAGAGAAGGTTGTCATCCATAGGTACCTCATGTGATAAGGGGTTGAGATGTTGTGTGTATTGAACTACTGGGACAGCTGGCGTGTGTTTTGTATGCCCTGGTTGACTAACTTCACCTGACTGATGCATTTGTGGCTGCTGTACAGGATGTTGTTGTTCTAGTAAGTGGATATGTGAGGCAGACTGTTCATCCCAGTCTGTTGTACACCTTTTGTAGCAACTGTTGCAGTTTGAGCTTCACCTTGCTGACTCATTTGTGTCTGTGTTTGAGATTGAGTAATGGGATCTACTGGCTGAGGTTGCATCACAGATTGTTTTTGTCTCCAGATTTGTGCTGGGGGCCTAGGATTACGATCCCTGGGGATCTGATGTTGTTCCCTGCCTAATGAACTCTCTGTTTTGTGTGGATTTTTGATCAGGCATTGATCCTCTTCATGTCCAATATGACAGCAATAAGTATAGTATTGCGGTAGTTCCGTTTCCAGTTTCAAAATTTGCCAGAAACCAGACCTCTCTCCTTGCTGTATCCAGATTCGTTTTGGGAAAGGCTTCAATAAATCTATCTCCACTGCACTTTTGCCATAGAAGGTCGTTTTAGGGTAGCAGTAGAAGCATCAACCCTTAACAGATTTCCAAAACTAGCTATGACCACCCTTAAAATATCAACATCCATTAAATGGGCAGGCAGCTTAGGCATTAGGATCCAAGCAGGAACTATCGACGATTCAATGTCCACATGAAAATCCGGCGTCCATTTCAGGATACGCATTGGCTTGCTAGTTACAAACCACTGACTGCGGGAATACAAGCGAATGAAATCCTTCTCACCCGAAAAATTAATCAGAATGTGCTTAGGATCCAAAAACTCCAACCGTGTAGTGTTCAGAAAAATTTTGCACTTCCAAAAAGTGTTTAATTGCATCTAATGGAGGTTTACCTTGGGAGAATTTTCCAACTAAAGCAAATTTGAAAGGAATAGCTAGCTGGTCAATAAGCTCCTAAGAAATTTTAATCACGATTTCCCCTTTATAAGTAGCAATTTCTGGTTTAAGCTCCGGTTTCGCAACTTGACGACGAACAGCTGAAGCATATGAACTTCGCACTTCTTCTTGCTGAGCCATAGCAGAAATTAAGCAAACAAAAAGAAAATAAAAGCAATTGGAAAAAAAACGAAGCAATTAGAAATGGAAAAAGAAGAACGAGCAGGCTAGTCGGAAGGTTTAGTGAGGGTTCCGGCAAGGATTCCGGCGATCCTCAGAGCCAAGGATTAATGCAGGGACCGACAAATATATATATATATATATATATATATATATATATATATATATATATATATATATATATATATATATATATATATATATATATATATCTTGATTGAAAGTGAAATATACTGAAAGAAAACGAGTACGGAGAAGAAGCAATGGAAAAAAAAAGGCAGAATAAAAATAAAAAAAAACTACATTTTCAATACTATATTTTGGACATATTAATTACTTTCTTAATCTGTGTGATTCTTCTCTTTGCGACAGATTAAAAAAAGGAGGGAGTAGTACTTATTAATTACTACATCCGTCCCAAAATATAAGTTATTTTAGCTTTTTAGTTTTGTCCCAAAATATAAGTCCATTTACAAAACCAATAAAGCATTTATTAAATCTTTCTTCTTCTACCCCTCATTTATTATATACTCAACCATTTTTTTTACTACTTTGCATTAATACCAATGAAAAGTCATTTTAGTCTTTTTAATCAAAATTATTGCCAAATAATAAATTTAACCAACTTTCTTAATATGTGTAAAAAGACCTAAAATGACTTATATTTTGAGACGGAGATAGTAAATCTTAGATTTTGCATGAGTTACTTTCCTCTCAAATTAATAAAGTCGCTTCAAAATAATTAATATTTCTTACACGAAACCACAAAGTGGAATGAAGATAAAAGAAAGTCAAGAAAACCCCTTCATTCATTATACTGTGAGGGTAAAATCTTATAGTACATCTATACGGTACAGATAATTATGTCAGATTATAGTCTAGATCACCATTAAACCGATGCACCTTGTGCACTACGCTTAAGTTAAATGTAGATCAATTTGTTTCATAATAATAATAATAATATAATAATGTCATAACATAAAAAATAAAAAAAATAAAAGAACGAGATATTTTAAATTGTATTCATAAAAAAGAATTAAAAGAGCAAATCAATTCTTGTAATAAAAAAAAATTGATCATTTACGTGGGCGGCACTTTTTGCGGAAACGGAATTCAGAGATAAGTAGCAGCTTGTCGCTTAATTTTTTTCAAAGCCATTCAAAACATCTTAATTAAATAAGTGATCGATGCTTTAAACTTTTATCAAACACCGCTTGACACAACTACCACTTAAAATTATCAGAATAAGTACTTAATTGTGTTATCAAAGAGGCCCGTACTCTAAATATTATGATAGGATAAGATAATTGAATTAAGCTTGAAACCTAAATTTAAATACCGCGTTTTGATTTTCTGAAGATATCATAGTCAAATACAATCTCGAATATCCTACTTGGAATATTTATAACGATTAACGACCATCAATCAATATTGTTTGATTACTCTTGATTGATGAAAATTACAATATTTTTTGGAAATGTTTTTTCACACAACTAAAGGTCTTACTACACAACATTTTTTTTTTCATTTTTACCTTTCAAATTTATGTTTTTTTTTTGTACTCGTTCATTCTAACCGAAAATTAATAGTCTATTGTGTCAGACATTTCTATAAAATTAATGGGTCTATATAATATTTCATTAAAATTTCTCTCACCAATCATTTCTTAATCTACACAAATTTCAATACAACATTCCAACTTTATAATCATTATTTTACTTTATTTTATTTTATTTTATTTTCTCTCTCATGACTCAATTCAACCACAATCCAATCCGAAACCAAACCGGGCCCTAGTGTGCGTCTCTTTTTGTTGTGACAACTATTCTAAATGAGCAACGATACAGATACAACCGTTGTGACACAACGAGTGTCACAACGTATATTTAACATCATTGATCTTGATGGATATTATAATAATAATTCTACATTAGGAATCAATGGTATAGATATACATTGTTACAATGATTGTGCCCGTATCATTGCTCATTCTGAAGAATTAAAAGAACAGTGTTTTGTTTTTCTTATTTCATTCTTGATGGATGTGTCATTATAATGTATACCCTGTAAAAATAAAAATGATTCAATGTCTCATCATAAAAAGACACGGTTTTAATATAAAAAAAAATGATACAAGTAACATATTGATTTAGCCAACTAATTTCTAACCACGTATTTTATATAAATATAGTGGATTTATTTAACAAAAAAACACCCAGTTATCTAACCACATTATTCTTTAGAGAAATTGCAGGAGATGGTAAATTTGTATTTTACAGATTCTAATTCTTCAGATCTATCTAAAATACAGCTGCATCAGAATCTATAACAAGTGGTAAATATATATATTTTTTAAATATAAGAATAATTAGTTAGATCATTCTAAAACTTGTGGCATAGTACCTACCTTTGTTATTTATTATTGGGGGAGTGGTTTAAAAGGACAAAAAAAGGGGGGAAAATGGGAATCGGGACAGTGGAAATATAAATTGAGTGATAATGACAAATCCAGTGTTCATAACCCCAAATCCACTATTTGCAGCAGTGTAACTGACCCCAAATCCAATGTTTGAATGTCACAGTGGAATGAGGATATGTCATTTTTACCCAAAAAAACATTCCACTGTCCTTTTTACATATCTCTATTTTTAAATTGTCCTTTTTGACAATAAACCCTTTATTATTTTAGAAGTTTTTTAATAGTAACACCTAACAAATCAAGAAATGTTGAATTAATGACCTAAACTAAGAAAATGAACAAATTAACAATAATTTTTAAGTATAAGAAAAAATAGACTAATCAATATGTTATATTTTTAAGAAGATCATTATTGTGTAATAGACTAATCAATACGTATCTATTAATGTTGTTTTTCCTCTTAATTTTTATTTTGATAAAAATGGAGCAAAAAAAATTTGAGTGGGGCTGTGGGCTGATATGGTTTTTGGGTGGGCTGGGTTAGATTTTATTACTACTTACTAAAAAAAATTTAAAAATTGGGTGGACTTAGCCCACCCTTATCTATAGGTAAACTCCGCCCTTCACTACAAGAAAAGGTGTTTAAAGGGACTAAGTTTAAAGGGACGACAAAGTCGTCCCTGAAAAATCTTTATTGGGACGACAATGTCGTCCCTTAAAATGAATTTAAAAACAGTCAAACTTTTTGGCGGATTTTTTGGAGGGAAACATTAAAGGGACGACAATGTCGTCCCAATAAATAAATTATTGACCCCACAGTGCCAGCTTGAAATTCCACGTGGCCAGACCTATTTAAAGGGACGACATTGTCGTCCCATTAAACCTTTTCCATAAATTAATATGTTAGAGCAAAAAAATTATTAATTTTTTTGTTTTTAGGGACGACATTTGTCGTCCCTTTAAAATAAATAAATTTTTTCCAGGAAAAATATGTTATACGAAACAATAATAAAATTCCTTTGATTTTTAGGGACGACATTTGTCGTCCCTTTAAAGGAAATTAAATGTTTTTTTAATATAAAACATTGTGTGAATAAATAAGATTCAAATTTTTCATAAAATTCTCTTAAGATTCATTTCTTTAAATAAAAACAATTTTTTGAATATGCATATTTTGATAAGCATTTCGTTAAAATATAAAATACATTACTTTTTATAAAAAATCCTTTTTCGAACGATAATATACAGGTGATTCTGATAGTACTATGTACTATAGATCGTCAGTTCGTTATCGAGCGATTGATTTGAATCTCGGGGTTCATTAACGGGCGATTGATCTCAATCCCGAGATCCGAAATCGATTAAGTGAATTCAAACTGATATCTTTCCTTACAGATCATTCTGATAGTACTATCTACTATAAATTTTTTTGGAAATTAAATAAATAATGTTTATAGGGACGACAATGTCGTCCCTTAAAATAATGCCATGTCAGCACGTTGATTTTTCTTAGAAAATTTCTTGCCACGTCAGCATTATTTTAAAGGGACGATTTTGTCGTCCCTTAAAACATGTCTGTTGTTTAAAGGGACAAAGCTGAAGGGACGCCTTTAAAGGGACGATATGTCGTCCCTTTAAACATTTATTGGGACGACAAGGCCTTTACAGGGACGACAAAATGTCGTCCCTTTAAACCATTTTTGTTGTAGAGCTTGGTGGCAGGCAGTAGTAGTTTTCCACCTTCAGCTTCAAAGTTACAATTATCCAAAGTTACAGTTTTCCAGCTTTTTTGGGCAATGTAAGTCTTGCTAGCATATAAATTCGACACGCAACAATGTATAACGAATTTGCGGACGGGGCTCAGTTTAGGTGTCAAAGATGCTTCAAAAATAAAAGGTTTTGGATTCAAGTTTCAACAAATGTGTGAAAATTATTACTGCATTCGGAAAAAAAAAGTTTATGGAAAAAAAAAAAAAAAAACAAACCCTACGTACGAATAACTAATTTCCCACCTTTGTGTTTGATAGTTCATCATTACCCTTTAACTTTGTTCACTCAATTACATTTTAATGTTTGTGGAATTGTCTCAACAGGTTATGTTTTGAGGTGCATTGAGGTTTATCCATTTTTGGTCTATTAAGTTGTATATTTTATAGCTTCTAGTGACATTGGCTGATCGAGGAGGCCTTCAAAAACACCATCATAGCCTTAGTTTTTGAGTCGTTTTCGATAGCTTTTATAATATATTTTCCGTGTAGTGAGATATGCACTGTTCTGAATCGAATTAGGGTAAAGTTTTGCTAGTCTAGCTCCTGTAAGAAGTACATCTAACAAATTAACCCATGAAAAATCATACATATATTTTTAGTATTTTTATTAATTTTTCTTAATCACAAACCAAATTCACACGAACATGCATATCTTTTTTTTTTTATATGAACATTATAAATTACAAATAATTTCTGCAAATTAAAATGACACGGGTCTGCTAAAGCTATAATTTAAGATTACCCAAAAATGTACTTGGTACATTGCTTAGTGGTATTCACTAAGGTCTAACCTGGCTACTCAGTGTGGAGACACTTCGACCCCATTTGAGGCGAATTAATGGATATGTGTTATCCTTTCGTATATGCGGAAAAAAAAATTTGATTACCCAAAAATATATATACTTACGTCAATTGTATATTACATACATATAAAATGAACTTATTAAGGTTTGGCGAGTGTGTTGCCAGCTGCTGGTGCAGCCACGTATTCAGCACTTCCAATGGAGATGCATCCATGCATGACTGCTTTGCTATCGGGCAAGGGTTGTTGCGCCGGCATATGAGGGATAGGGTTTGCTTGGCATGTGGGGGTCTGTGGAAACATTGCTGCTTGTGTTGTTCGAGTGTGAGTTGGCTGACCGGATATTACATACATATAAAATGAACTTATTAAGGTTTGGCGAGTGTGTTGGCAGCTGCTGGTGCACCCACGTATTCAGCACTTCCTATGGAGATGCATCTATGCATGACTGTTTTGCTATCGGGCAAGGGTTGTTGCGCCGGCTATTGAGGGATAGGGTTTGCTTGGCAAGTGGGGGTCTGTGGAAACATTGCGGCATGTGTTGTTAGAGTGTGAGGCTGACCGGATTTGGAGGACATCCCCGTTTCATATGGCACCCTAGAGCACCTTCATTCTTCCTCATTTCCGGATTTCTTTATGTGTCTTGTGAAGAAACATGGTGGGTCTAGGAGACAACGCGATTTGTTTGGCTCATGTGGGGGATTTGGATAGCTCATTGCTCGGCAGTGTTTGATGATCAGGCAGTTCATGTTTCAGCGGTGTGCGCCCATTCTTTTGTAGCATCAACGGAGTATGTGGAGGCCGGATATGGAGACCCTATTGTTGGAAGTAGCGCCCAAAAGACAATTTATGTAATTGTTTTTAGAAATTAATAAATGACAGATTTATCATCATCTTATTACTTGCTTCGTGCTTGTAAGTAATACACTACTGAAAACCCTAAGTCGTGTCATATGTAACCATATAACTTAGTGTGTGTCACACATGAGGATTAAGTTTATGGTGATACACTTGAAATGTTAGTCTGTGGTGAAGTTAATCAAAGTATGGGGTCTATTGATTAAACCACCATTAATGCGCCTAGAACACTTTATGGTGTGACCGTCTTATTCAGACCGTCGGCATTGGTTGTCTAAGTGGGGCATTTATATATGACGTAGTCATATAGGACTGGACCGATTTAATCTGAGTTTCTCATAATTGTTGGAAGTAGCGCCCGAAAGACAATTTATGTAATTGTATCTAGAATTATTAAATGACATATTTATCCTTATCTTATTACTTGCTTCATGCTTGTAAGTAATACACTACTGAAACCCTAAGTCGTATCATATGTAGCCATATAACTTAGTGTGTGTCACACCTGAGGATTAAGTTTATGGTGATACATTAGAAATGTTGGTCCGTGGTAAGTTAATCAAAGTATGGGGTCTATTGATTAAACCACCATTAATGCACCCAGAACACTTTATGGTGTGACCGTCTTATCCGGACCGTCGACATTGGTTGTCTAAGTGGGGCATTTATATATGATGTAGTCATATAGGACTAGACCGATTTAATCTGAGTTTCTCATATAATTCCGTGATTGAGAAATCTTATTAAATCACAAGCTGATTGATGGGAGTCAACTTTACGTGACTCCGGTGCACTAATTACCCCCGTTTATCACACTTTCAGCACAATTTTGGGTAAATTAGACCATTTTCGGGGTGATATCGTGAGCTTATGGCACGGGGAACGAATCCGCTACTTTGATGAATTCATACCCCTTTTTGTTGGTATTAACTCCATTCCCGAGCACTTTTACCCTCTGGAATTGTTTGGATGTTGTGGTGGTTTGTGATATTGAAGGGTGATGGTGTCTCGAGGACCCGGGAGGAGACGATCTGTGGTGAAAAAGCATGACCGAGGCAAGACGAGGGCCTAAAAAGGGGAAAAAGTGAAGATTTGGGGAAACAGGGGTTCAAACGCACGTTTGAATTCCCCAAACGCGCGTTCCACTCATTCCAAACGCGCGTTTGAATCCCTAAACGCGCGTTCCAGAAGTTCAGACCAAATTCAGAGTTGAAGCCATCTAAACGCACGTTCGGGAACCAGGCCAAACGTGCGTTCCAAGATCCTAAACGCGCGTTTGAACTCTCCCTAAACGCGCGTTTGAACTCTCCCTAAACGCGCGTTCCAGATGAAGAACAGTCAAGTCCCTGCCCAGAATTTTTGCGTAACGCACGTTCCAGCCAAGCGAAACGCACGTTTGAAGATCCCAAACGCGCGTTCCAGCCCTTTAAACGCGCGTTTGGACCCTTTTTGCAGCAGATTTTCCCTTCACCTATAAATACCCCCTTAGACATTTTCTTAGATATCAAGTTTTTCTTAGCAAAACTCTACCCATCTTTTGCTCGAATTTTGTAATAGCTTAGAATACTCTCTCTTAGTGTAAATCAACAACATCTTAGCATAATCTTTCCATTTCTTAGCTTAGATTTTCATTCCAAACACTAAGAGACCACCTTTTAATTACTTCTCTATTTTGTACTTTTTGGATCTAACCTCGAATTTCTGCAATTTAATGGTATATTTCTCTTCTCTTTTACTTGTTATGGCTTTCATTTACTGTTTTGTGTATGTTTTGATTAGTATAATGAGTAGCTAAACACCTACATAGTCGAATCATGTGAAAATTAGTGAAATCACCCCTTGGGTGATGAAATTGGGAGTGGGTAGTGCTTGTTATTGTTGTATTTTGCATATTTCACGTCTTAGAACCCGTTATAACGGATTTGGGCTAGATTGATCACCTAGGTCAAAAATCACACACATCAATCTTGAGAGTTGTTCGAGAGAGAGGGTGTGGGAAAAGGGTTCTAGGATCGCATTGTAGTGCGAGGTTATTCGTATTTAACGTTTAAACGGCTCTCGTGCATGATTGTCTTGTGAATGAATCTCTCTTAGGAAAGGTTAGTTGACTTGGCATAAGGTGTTGGGGAAGAGTTGTTCAGACCTTAGCACCGGGATTAGGAGCACGTACCCGTGGAATTGAAAGTAAGAGTTCGTTTGTTTAATGCACACTCCCGGTTTTGTCATTCCTTGGGGTGAAAATAGCTATTTTGATCATGGTTCGGCTATGTCTCTTTAATCAATCTTTACAACCTAGTAGTTCAATCTTCTTTCTTTCTTTACATCTTTAGACTCGTTAGTTAGAATCACTAGTGTCGCTGTAGTAACAAAACCTTAAAACTTTGATCACCTAGACTAAGCAATACGTTCACTTTGGTACTTGCAAGCACGATTCCTTTGGGTTCGATCTCGTACTCCTGTAGCTATTCTAGCAATCGACCCGGTACACTGCCAGTTAGAGAGTTAGTTTACCCACAGTTTCGAGTCTTTATAAATTGTTTTTGAAGGGGTAGATTAAGTGCTCATAAAAAATGGCGCCGTTGCCGGGGAATTGTGTGCTATTTGTGATATCTCGTAAGTGAACCGAAGGCTTGGGCCTAGGTTTTATTTTACTGTTTTCGTGTTGTTTGCTTTTTGTAGTGCATGACCCGGAGATCTCAAACACCACTCGAACCTTACATAGACGGAATTGAAGCTTACGCAAGGCGTAGAAATAGTCAACGAAGAAGAGGTCATCAAGTAGAGGAGTCGATTCCGGTCGTTGAAGAGAATAGTTTGGGTGAGTTGGGAGAAGGATCCGACATGGCTCAACAAGGTGGACAAGGTTTGGAAGGAAATTTGGGGAATAACAATGGAATCCCAATTCCAAACCCGCCTCTTGTCAACAATAATGCACAAGGAGGTGGGAATGGACAAGGAAACAATGCAGTGAATGCAAATGGGCCGATACCTCAGAATGTTCAACATGAGGCCCAAGGGAATCAAATGGATCCCGCTCTTATGCAACAATTCAATGCATGGATGTTGAATCAGTTTCAACAAAACCAAAACCAAGCTCACAATCAAGGTGCAAACGCGATGCCAAATTGGTTTAACGGTCAACAAGAGCAAAACCAAGGTGGTTTGACTTGTAGAGATTTTGTGCTAGCTCCTACGGAAAACATGGGGCATAGTCCAATCCGAATTCCACCGGTAGCCGCCAACAACTTGGAATTGAATAGGAACATCATACATTTGTTGGGAGACAACGCTATATTCAAGGGAACCGCTTTAGAAAATCCTCACTTATTCATTGATCACTTTCTCCAAATAGTGAACTCGACAAAGATCAATGGAGTGAGTGACGAGGCGCTCAAACTTATGCTTTTCCCGTTCGCCTTGAAAGAGCAAGCTAAGAGGTGGTATGACTCGTTGCCTAATGATTCTCTACACACATGGGAAGAAGTGGTTAAAACTTTTCTACTCAAATATTACCCCCCCATCGAAGACCATGGATATGAAAGAAGCTATCATGTCATTCAATGCTTATGAAGGAGAAGAACTACATGAGTCATGGGATCGGTTTAAGGCTTTGTTGAGGGAGTGCCCGGGGCACGGATTGAGATCGTACGAGGTAGTTCATGCTTTCTTCCGGGGTTTAGACCAAGTGCATCAAAGTACCTTGCATGCTTCGTGCAATGGAGATATTATGAGTATGGTGCCCGAAGTGGCTATGAACCAAATTGAGAAGATTTCCGAGACTTCGAGGCAATACATATCGTCGAGTAGAAAAGGGACAAGAAGTAAGAAGCCAGGTTTGGTTGAAGTTAAAGAAGTAGAGGCAAGTGATCAATATCATGCTCAAGTACAAGCGATGGAGCAACAGTTGGGGAGATTGCAAAAGGAGAATGAGAGTGCTAAGCTTTGCCAAATTTGTAGTGGATCACATTCGGCAAAGGATTGTAGGATGACGACCAAAGCTCAAAATATGGCTTATCCCCAATCCTCAACTCATGGGCAACCTAGTACTCTATCTCAAGATAACATGAATGAGTTGGCTAAGCGGATGATGAGCATTTGCTCTATGGAGCAATGGAATACGGGGTCCCAATATCAAACTCAGTCACAAAGCCCCTATCAAGGCCAATATATGGGGGAACAACAAGGTGGGCAACCGTATGAAGAATCCCAAGATGTGAACTATGTGGGACAAGGTCAAGGAGGGAACTATGGAAATCAAGGTGATGGTTCTTGGAAGAATAACAACAATCAAGGTTGGAACCGTAATCAAAACCAAGGCCAACACCAAGGTTATAGACAAGGCCAAAATCAAAACCAATCTTCACAAGGGCATGTCTATCAACCTCCACACCAAAGGCAACAAGGAGGGTATAATCAACAAGGCTCTAACAATCATCAAAACCCTCCTCCTTTGGCTCCTATACCTCAAAAGAGTTCAACCGATGTCATCTTGGAACAAATGAACAAAAACTTTGCGGAGATCAAGAAAGACATGGTTGAGATGAACTACAAACATGGGTCCGCCATCAAAAATCTTAAGACGCAATTTGGTCAAGTGGTGGAGCATGTTCAGTTGAAGGGCGGTTTACCGAGTAACACCGAAAAGAACACAAGAAGTGTAAACGCCATCTTAACTCGAAGTGGTAAGGTGTTGAGAACTAATGGAGAAAAGAAAGTCCTATGGGAGGACAAAGCTAGAAAAGCTCCTATTGAGACGGAAGCGGGAGCTATGGACGGTGATATAGATGGGATTGAAGATGATGAAGATCATGGGGAGTATGTCAAGAAGAAGGAAGTAGAAAGGAAAGAAGCTCAAGCTAGGGGAGATTTTGTGGTTATCGATGTGAAAGAAGAGGAACCAACTAGAAGAGAAGGGAAAGAGCCAATGAAAGAGCCGTCTTCCTCACGCACCAAAGGTAAGAAAGGTATGATCCCTCCTCCTTCTAAAGATTTTGATTTGAGTACTCTCCCTTATCCCCCTAAGAATCATAGAGAAAGTTGCTTGAATAAGGCACAAACTCGATTCATTGAGATTTTGCGAAAAATTGACTTGAATATTCCTTTTCTAGAAGCACTTGCAAACATGCCCTCGTATTGTAAGTTTTTAAAAGAGTTGTTAACTAAAAAGGGTAAAATGCAAGAAGTAGTGTGTCTAAATGAAGAGTGTTCCGCTATTTTTGATGGAAAGTCTAGGATTCCCCCGAAAGTTCGAGACAAGGGTAGTTTCACTATCCCGGTTACAATTGGTACGACTCATTTTCCTAGTGTCCTATGTGATTTGGGGGCTAGTGTAAGCCTAATGCCCCGTGCTATATATGAGAGTCTAGACCTAGGAGAGTTGGAGCCAACGGGGATGACCCTTCAAATGGCGGATAGGTCTATTAGGGAGCCTATGGAAGTGATAGAGGATGTCATAGTGAAAGTGGATAAGTTTGCCTTCCCGGTAGATTTTGTTGTACTAGACATGGAGATGGATTCCAAAACACCTCTGTTGTTAGGACGTCCCTTTTTAAATACCGGGAGGACTTTGATAGACGTTGCGAGTGGTGAGATTATTTTGAGAGTTGGAGATGAAAAAGTCGCGCTCAACGTCTATAAAGCCATGAAACATCCTAAGGAGAGCACCGAGGACTGTTTTTCTATTGATACCATATATCCTTGCGTTTCGGAACATGTTGACATGCAGGTGTATAAAGATGAATCCGATGAATGCATGGAAAAAGTGAGTACGGAACATGATGAAGAAGAAGAGTTGGTAGAGGAAGCAAAAGAGCTTGAAGAGACGGCTTTCGTGGGTGAAAGGTGGACTGAGAAGATTGATCTTGGGCTTGAAGGAGAGTTGGAGAAGCCATCCATTGAGGACCCACCAAAAGACTTGAAAATGAAGCCGCTTCCACCTCATTTGAAGTATGTTTTTCTTGAAAATAATGATTTACTTCCTTTGATTATTTCTTCTACACTAACGGCTTTGTAGGAAGATGAGTTAGTGAAGATGCTTAAGAAGCATAAGCGTGCTTTCGGGTGGAAGATGTGCGATCTTAAGGGTATTAGTCCCACCATTTGCCAACACAAGATTATTCTGGAAGATGGAGCAAAGCCGGTAAGGCAACCCCAAAGAAGACTCAATCCACACCTCCAAGAGGTTGTGAGGAAGGACGTGGTCACAATGTTGAAGCTAGGGATTACCTATGCCATCTCGGATAGCAAGTGGGTGAGTCCCACCCAAGTGGTGCCGAAGAAAGGAGGTATGACCGTGGAGATCAATGACAAAGGTGAGGAGGTGCCTAAGCGTTTGGTAAGTGGTCATAGAATTTGCATTGATTATCGTAAGCTAAATGACCAAACCCGTAAAGATCATTTCCCCCTCCCTTTTATTGATCAAATGTTGGAAAGATTGAGTGGCCATGCCTTTTATTGTTTTCTTGATGGGTTTAGTGGGTATTACCAAATACATGTGGCTTTAGAGGACCAAGAAAAGACTACCTATACTTGCCCCTATGGTACCTTTGCCTTCCGTAGGATGCCTTTTGGGTTGTGTAATGCACTCGCGACATTTCAATGGTGCATGGTTGCCATATTTGCGGATATGATAGAAAAGTTTTTAGAAGTCTTTATGGATGATTTTAGTGTATTCGGTGATTCCTTTGAGGAATGTCTAGATAATCTCGAGAAAGTGTTGAGTAGATGTGAGGAGACAAACTTGGTGCTTAATTGGGAGAAGTGTCATTTGATGGTTACGGAGGGGATAGTTTTAGGGCATAAGATATCTAGTAAGGGTGTAGAGGTAGACAAGGCTAAGGTAGAAGCGATAGTTAAGCTTCCTATGCCCACCAACCTAAAGACTCTTAGGGGTTTTCTAGGCCATGTGGGGTTCTATCGTAGGTTCATTAAGGATTTCTCGAAAATAGCCCGTCCTCTTACTCTTCTTCTTGGAAAAGACGTCCCGTTTGATTTTGACAAAGCTTGTGTTGAAGCATTTTTGATGCTCAAGCAACTGCTTGTATCCGCTCCCATCTTAGTTGCCCTGAAATGGGATCAAGAATTTGAGCTCATGTGTGATGCGAGTGACACCGCGGTTGGTGCGGTCCTCGGTCAAAAAATCGACAAAATCTTCAAGCCTATTGCGTATGCTAGTCACACCTTGAATCCAGCCCAACAGAACTACACCACCATTGAAAAAGAGCTTCTAGCAGTCGTCTTTGCGTTCGATAAGTTTCGGTCTCATCTCGTAGGTTCTCGGGTAGTTGTCCACACGGATCATGCCGCTTTACGTTATCTCTTTGCCAAGCAAGATGCCAAGCCCCGCCTCTTGAGGTGGATCTTGCTCTTGCAAGAGTTTGATCTAGAGATCCGAGATAGGAAGGGTTGTGAGAACGTCGTAGCCGACCACTTAAGTCGTATGGAGCTTAGTGAGGAGTTGATTAAGGCACAAAGGGAGATAAATGACTCTTTCCCTCACGAGCAACTATATGCACTTGACACCCTTCTCCCGGCTAAAAAGGGAAATTTCCTAAAAGTCGGTAGGAAGGTAGTCCTTGGTTCGCTCCTTTTGTAAACTACCACGAGTGCGGTTTTGTAGATCCCGACCTTGACTCGAACCAAAGGCGTAAATTCCTTAGTGAGGTGGGTAAGTACGTGTGGGAAGATCCTTGTTTATATAGGTTGTGTTCGGATGGGATATTGAGGAGGTGCATCCTAGAAAGTGAAATTTTGAGTGCTCTTTCGTTTTGTCATGACAAAGAGGCCGGAGGCCATTTCTCGGGGCAAAGAACCGCTTTGAAAGTATTGCAAAGTGGGCTGTATTGGCCCACTCTATTTCGAGACGCTCATGCTTATGTGAAATCTTGCGATGCTTGTCAACGGTCCGGTCGTATATCTAGAAGGAGTGAGATGCCTCAGAAGCCGATCATAGTGTGTGAGATTTTTGACGTGTGGGGCATTGATTTCATGGGCCCCTATCCCTCTTCGTGTGGTAACAAGTACATCCTAGTCGCGTGTGATTATGTGTCCAAATGGGTCGAAGCCTTAGCTTCACCCACCAACGATAGGAATGTTGTTATCCGTTTTCTTAGAAAGAACATATTTTGTCGGTTTGGGGTGCCTCGTGCCATAATCAGTGATAACGGAAGTCATTTTGCCAACAAGCCGTTTGATAAACTTTTAGAGAAGTATGGTGTGAAACACAAGTTAGGTACCGCTTACCATCCCCAAACGAGTGGTCAAGTCGAAGTCACGAATAGGGGTATTAAGCGTATCTTAGAAGAGGACGGTAGACACGAATATCAAGAGTTGGTCTTTAAAGTTAGATGATGCTTTGTGGGCCCATAGGACAGCCTTTAAGACACCCCTAGGCATGTCACCTTACATGATAGTCTATGGTAAGTCTTGTCATCTTCCCGTAGAGATCGAGCATAAGGCTTATTGGGCCATCAAAATGCTAAACCTCGATGATACCTTAATTGGTGAGAAGCGTATGGCCCAATTGAATGAACTAGATGAGTTCCGCCTTTGTGCGTATGACCTTTCCACGAAGTATAAAGAAAAGACTAAGTTACTCCATGATAAGTTGATTAAACCTCGTGTTTTCAATGAGGGTGATGAAGTCTTGTTCTATAATACTCGTTTGCATCTTTTCCAAGGAAAGTTGAAGTCTAGGTGGTCCGGTCCCTATGTTGTGTCAAAAGTCTATCCGTCCGGTGCTATCGAAATCACCCATCCTAAGTTTGGCACGTTTACCACTAATGGCTTACGGTTGAAAAGGTATGAACGGTTGCCCTACGATGAAGCACTATAAATAATGCATCTTGAAGATCCCGTACCTTGTGATGAATCTTGTAAGTCTTGTCATGGACTTTAAACCTTGACTCGTATAATTCTGAATCCACCCGTCCATCTTTCTACCCTTTCTCGCCTTGTGCCAACGGTATAACTTTGAAAAAGTTGGCACCGTATAATCCATCTTGTCGAGCCAACGACGTAAAACAAAGGCGCTTGGGGGAGGCAACCCACCATTTCGTAGTTTGTTGAGTTAGTTTGGTGTTTCTAGAGGTCTCGGGTGGTTACAATCAAGTGTGGGGTAGAACTCTTGAGTTTTCCTAGTTTCTGGTCCAAACGCCCGTTTGCCCCTTTCAAACGTGCGTTTACAGCTTTTTCCTCCCAAACGCGCGTTTAGAACCATTTCAAACGCGCGTTTGGAGCCTCAACTCTCTGGATCTGAATCCTCTCCCCAAACGCATGTTTCACACTTCAAACGCGCGTTTGAGCTTGCGAAATGCGCGTTCCACCTCTTTCAAACGCACGTTTGGACCCTTCTGCTTTAAATACCCTGCTCCCCAAACCGGCGTTCCAAAAATCGGATTTTCTCAACCCTAAACGTCCGGCAGCCGCGTTTCAACCCCTTTCACTCGAAATCCTTCGTTTCTCAACCATTTTTGGCGATTTAAAGCCCATTCAACACCTCTCAATCTCTTCTTTTGATTTCAACAAGCCGTTCCAACAACAAATCCCCCAAATCCTCGATTCGATCGGTAGTTTTGGCGTTTTTCTCCATAGTCGAATTTGCTCAAATTCGACGTTTCGAGGCTCGTTCTTCGCTCCAATTCGTTCCTTTCATCTCTCTTAAGCATAGAACAGGTAATTTTCGGCTTTACGTTTAAGTTTCGGTTAGGGTTAGTTTTTGGCCTATTTTGGTTTAACGCCCCTTTCCCGTTATTTACTGTTTATTGATGTTATATCCTGTTTCTGTTTGTTTTGTTTGTGTTAATGATCGATGGTGAATGGTGTGGCTTGTGTGGGGTGTTTTGTTGGGAATGGTTGGCTTGTTTGAAATCCCGGTTGGATGATAACCGGGTCGTTTTGTTGATGATATTGGTTGTTGGTCGTTGTTTGGTTGGTTTTCAGTGATAATGAGGGAAACTAAACGAAAGGAAACCGAGGGTAAAGGTAAGGGAAAGCAACCAATGACTAGGCAAGTGCCCAAAAGACAGAAAACCCTAGTCTATCCTCGAGGACCTAGGGGTGGTATCCGGATCCGAGACACAGTCGAGAGTAGAAATCCTCGAGCCCTTAGGCCAGTGGGACAATTGAGAGATGAGACGACTGATGAAGATTTTGAGCCGGATACCGAGGGGAGGAATACAAGTAGTGACAGTGAGGAGACGACGGACCTTGAGAGCGATGTGCCTTTAGCACATTTGCAAGCCAAGAAAGTAACAACACCTGTTTCACCTCCTCCACAACCTACCCCCCCCCACGAATGCCCCCGAGAAAAACCCTCCTCTAGCCCCCCTCCCCCGTTGATATTATCCCTTTTGAGCGGCGTTTTAACTCACCGGTTGCCTTGTCTAACTATAATGAGTATATCGCCGTGAAAAACATGTGTTATGAGAGGGGGCTAGACCTCAAAATTGTGCCTCAACCCTTCATTGACAACTTAATGAAGAGAGGGTGGAATAATCGATTTATGAACTCGAGGGGCATCTGAATTTGTCAATAGTCCGGGAATGGTATGCAAATTTCAGTGTGGCTAATCTGGAATCCGGGTTTATCAAAGTCAGAGGGGTTAATGTCCCGTGGACCGTCAAAGCTATCAATGATTATTATCGGATACCGGCTTTCGAGGGGCATGATTATTTAGGTTGGTTTGCGGCGAGGTCACATTGGGATACTACTGACAACCTAGATCCATTAGAGGAGATGAGGAAAGCAATCAACCCCGACTTACCGTGGATTTCAAAAGGTAGCAATGTGAGGAGTCAGTTGGTGACGACGACTTGGCCGGATGATTGGAAAGTGGAAGCAAAGTTTTCTCAGAACCGTCTACTACCGAAGGACAACATCACGCACTTCCACATTAAGGATTTGCAACTGTTGTATGCTCTACACTATGATCTGAAAGTAGACGTCGGGAAAACCATCTTTGAGGAATTTAGAGAAAATCAAAAGGTTAAGCGTCGGATGATTATGTGCCCTTATCTTATCCATGGCTTGTGCACGGGAGCATTGGTGAAAGAGTGCCCTGATGATCAGATCCTAAGGAAAAAGAACCTCCCCGTGATGCCTAAGCCATTCAATGCCCGCACCACTTCCAGACCCCCTAGGCCCACCCCACGCCCTATTCACACCGTTCTCCGCCCCACTACCACTACTACACCCCCACCTCCTCCCTCTACTACTGGACCTTCCACCACACCTACACCTCCACCTTCTATACCCACTACCTGGGGGCCATGGCTTAGCGAGCGGCAGGGGCTTCTGATTGCACACAAGCAGAGAGAGTGGATGGATAGTCTGAGGGTGACACTGAACGGCATTGTGGAGAATCAGCGGGTATTGGCTAAGGTGAGACAGGTTGAGCTACCTGAGTTAGACCTAGATATTGCACCGTTTCAGTATACCCCGGAGATCGAGGCAGATTTGCAGAGGGTCACAGAGGAGATGTTTGTTGATCCAGATGAGGGGTTTGATGACATTGCGTTGGATGATCTGATGGGCACAGATGCAGCTGGGACAGAGGCAATGAGGACAGGTGTTGCAGGATCTTCACAGACCGAGAGTGCAGCTGCTGTGGTTGCATCCAACGGGTATTGGTATTCTTTTTAGGGACATCCAACGGACATTCCTTTCTTCTTTGGCTTATCATTTTGATCCGGGAGAGGCGGTGGAATATATGGAGCTCAAGGCTGTCTGTATGGATCTGGAGGATGCACAACACTTGGGGTTCTTATGGTTGGTGGTGATGAGTGATTGTCTGGCTTGCGTCCATCGTCTTAGTTGGCAAGTATAGGACTTTTCTACATTGGTCTGTCTGGCACAAGATTGCTTAGCGCAGCTCCCAAACATTATTATGTTTCTTTTGCTTTTATTCGGTGTGTCGAGAATGTCTTAACGCATCTTTTAGCTAGGCATACTTTGACAATCTCTGCGGTGACTTCTTGGGGCTCTTTGCCTCATAGAAATTTTCACACAGTTTAAGAAAGTAGTTAAGTGACATTAATATAAATGGTAAAAGTTTAAAATATCATTTGACTGTTATTAATGCAAGGAATCGGAGAGAAAGTCAAAAATATTTCATCAATTAGAGAATATGATACTCTTCGTTTTGAGACTTGGTTCGATCTAATTACATCGTTTTTCGTGAGATTCACTATCGGAATTCACTATTATTCAAAATTCAATACTTTTCGGGATTCACCGAGGGAATTTCGACAGTGAATATCACAAAAAATGTTGTAATTATATCGAACCAAGTCTCAAAACAAAGAGAATGAAAAAATAAAAAATTCAATGAAATTTTCATCACGTTTGAAAATATCAAATGATATGAGTATTTGAAAATTAAGGTGGAGAGAGAAAAAAAGAAGAAGAAGAATAGCATATACATCACGGGAATGGATCCTCTGATGTGGATACATCACATCACCAACTGTGTGAAGGGATGGATGGGTAAAATTGTAACTTTCTGATTTGATATTTAAGTAAAAAACTATAAATAAATAAAAAACATGAAAAAATCATTTACAAGGCACATCAAAATTCACAGCAATGGCACCACAACAGATGATCCAAATTCGGTACGGCAGCTAGGCGCATGGGTTGGGTTTTTTATTTATTCTTCTTGTAAAAAAAATAATTGGGTGTCCTCTTAATTGAAAATATTTTAAAATGTGTATTTTTACCTAATTTTCTAAAATTTGTATAGTAGTGAAAAGTGTGTGGAAGTATAATAAATTAAGAGTAGAAGAAATAAAAATGTAATAAATATTTAACGGATTTATATTATTTCAAAAAATTAAAAGGTTTAATGGACTTACATAATGGGATATACTCCTCCTGTTTCAAAATAACTGATGCAGTTACCAAAGACACATATATTAAGATGTGAGTTAATGCTTTAATTTGAATGACAAAATGATTAAAAGAACTTTAATCTATAATTAATGCAATGTTATATTGTTCTCTCTTTAATAAATAATTATAGATATAGAAGAAAACAATAAATAAGGGGATCTATCAGCACCCCAATATTACTGTCAGCACCTTTTTTTGATTGTTTTTTTACTTCCGGCAGCACATATATATTCTTGTTTTTACTTCCAGCACCACACTAGAAATGTCAGTGTCACTGACGTTTCTTTTTGTTTTGAACAGCAACGTCAGTGTCACTGACTTTGGTTTCCAATAACAACGTCATTGCAACTGACGTTACGTTCATTAAAAATAATCGTGATGCGGAAAAAAAATTGTAGTGCCAAGAGTAATTGAGTGACAGTAGTAAAAATGGGTGCTGATAGAACCCAATAAATATTGAATTATAGTATTATATTGTCGTAACGCTTAAGGGTTGACTTTCCAATCCATTGCCGACTTGAGCATGCATGCATGCATGGCCATATCAAAGCCACCACTATTTGTAATTACGTGCTCTTTTCACAATGTCAACGGTAATTAAGTAGGGACTATTGGGTGCACCGTGCGTTGCACGGTGTGGCCCTCACTTGTTGTATGCAGCGATGATAGTTTTTATGTCTGCAACAAATTACACATAGACAAATAGATTTGAGTACATTTACACTCACACATTCTAAGTGCCAACAAAAAGTTCATGTGCCTCGGCCAATTATTTTTTTTTGTGAAGGCAATGAGCATTAGTCATCATTTTGTTTAAGGTGATTTTTGCTTAATTTTCTTCATTGAGCCGGAGTGAGCATTAGTCATCTGTTTACTTCAGGAGATTTAAGCTTCATTTTCTTCTTCTTTGGGCTGGAGTTAACGACACTACTTTTTGCATCCTTCTAGTTCTCAGCATTAATTTTACCTTTATCTGTTAAAATTATCTTGTGTTAATATTATCTTGTCTTCCTCCTGAATGTCAGTTATCAATTGGATGAGAAAAAATGAAGCTTCTCATACAGCATGTGCAAAACATTAAAATTCAAAAAATAACTAAGAAGGACGAAACATACATCTGGACTAAATGAATGAAGGGAATGAAAAGATCAGGCCAATCACTAAATCAAACTCCCGGAAACGAAGTACAGATCACAATGAAATTGCTATAACTAACCTGCTATCGACAAATTAATTGTTATTAAGAAAGTACTAAGTAGTGGGTCAGGAGGAGCACGTACACTTAATCTCGATCCATAACAGTGTATTCTTCCGACTTTGCAACCCAAAAAACCAACAGTATCATAACTAAATAGAAATTCCGAGATATAGAGAAATCAATAAATCTGGAATCTAAAACTTTTGTACTTACTGTTTCTCACCTCTGAGTCGATTGACATAGTAACCGCAGCAACATGACCCTCCTTCGGCTGTTTGCATGTATTCTCTTCATCCACTCTGAAACTCTAATTAATAGAGGGTAAAATTTAGGAAAAAAGGAGAAAATGAATCGTTTAAAGAGCTAGATGTACAGAGGAGGCCACCTACGGTAATAGGAATTTTGTAAGGGAAAAAAAATGAACAAATCAGGCTTTTAATCTATCCAACAAATGAATCATAATCGCCAGATCTGTACCGTAAGCACCTGCAATCAAAATAAAAACCAAATAGATCATAAAAATTGCAACATCAAGTAAATCGTTTTTCACGGAGCTCATATCTGTAAGAAAGGGAGACAAAAACATTAACAAAAATATATGAGAATTGAGAATTGAGAAATAAAAAAATGTGATGTTAAAGAGTTGTGTTATTCTTCAATGATGGAGGGAAAAGAGTTGTGTTATTCTTCAATGATGAGAAAGAATTTTCAGATCAGCCCATCAAAAGCAAATAAGGAACACTCTATACGATTTTCTGCTGGTGGAGGGCCCATGGTTCAAAGTCGCGGTCGCGGTAACCGACTCGGAGACTATTGAGTCACATGAATCGTCACGTATCGGTATCGTCTCGGGCGAGACAGGTTTTTTTATAATATAAAATGTTTAAAAAAATTGGAAAAAATTGGAAAAAATGCAAGAATAACACAACTCTTTTCCCTCCATCATTGAACAAACGAAACCGACGAAGGGAGATAAGCTGTGGCTGCAAGAAATGATATGAAGAATGAGAATGGCGTTTGATATGAATATAGAAAACCATGTGGCACCCCCTCAAAAAAAGAAAACCATGTGCTGAAAACCAGAGTCTTTGAAAGTGGTAACAAATGGATCAGATCGAGAATGTTCATTCCCTTTGGAGTTTGGACGCAAGAAGCGGCGAGAAGCCAGATGGAAGTCGCCGTAACACGAGCCAATAGAAGCAACACATATTGTGTTATGCTGATAACTCACTATACGACGCCGTTTTGCTCCCCCCAAAAAAAATAAATAAATAAGGAAAAACAAAGAAAAAGAAAAACGACAAAATGGTTGTCCTTCTCATCCGTAAATAATAGTACTCCCTATTATGATTAGTTATCTGATTGATTCATTCAGACTACATTCATGTATCTTTTACAAATATTGCATGTACACAAAGTTAGAGTTGAAATAACAAAAAAATCAACACTCAATAAATTGCATTTGACTACTGATTAGGTCTTTGTTTAATTGGAGTTCCGATTGCTTACATAGTTTAATTGAACATTTCCAAGTCGTCAAACATGATTTTTTAGGTTTGTCCATTTTTGGTCTATTATAAATTTTTTTTTTCTAGAATACAACAACTCTGTGAGGAAAAGTACTTTTAAACAAAATTTGTCCACATAAAATGTACCCACAAACAGGGATATAATTAACCAGTAATTGGTAGTCGGCTAGGCTAATGGATTATATTTCTATGATCGGTGGCTGGATTAAGACAATTAATTGTGTTGGACTTAATTTTATATTGTTTTTAATGTACCAAAAATAAAAACCGGATGGGTTGGGCGCACCCTAGCAAGCCCCCTGGTTCCGTCCGTGCCCACAAATGATTCAAACCATTTAATGTTTATAATAAATAAAGAAAATAAAAAAAAATTAATTTCAACATTAGCATTAAAATTATGTGTCTTTTAGGTGGATAAAATGTATCCATAAATCACTCTTCATTTTGTGATTGTTATATGGACTGGAATGCTTCTGAGGGCTAAGCAAAATAACAAGAAACCAAACCTAACCGTAAACCGACCCGAATCAATCTTAAATTATCCAAAACAATAACTAACCAAATGAATTGGTTTGGTTTGAAACCAAACAGAATTGCATGAGTTGGTTTCGGATATATTTAGTTACACCCAATCCAACCCGAATCGAAACCGAATTTTTTACACAGTAAATATAATATACACAACCAACCCAATATAACTCATTATGTATTATGTTATAATCTAGTCAAGGGTGAAATTTTTTCTTAGAAATCAAACCAATCGGTCAAACCGTACTGAACCAAATTGGATAAAAGTAAAATTGGATTAAAGCTGAATTGACAAGGCTCAATGTAGAATTCAATTGTCTTTTTTTTTTTTTTTTTTTTTTTTTTTTTTTTTGCTTAAAGTCCCCCGGTATCCGGAACCCACTGGTCGGACTAATCCGGAGTTCGGCCCGGGTCGTGACTGCAGAGTCTGACTCTTACTCAGGGGTAAGGCCTGACCAAGAGCTCTTTCAACATGGCGCCTCAGGGGAGAATCGAACCGGTGAATTCAATTGTCTTTTACCATTGATGTAAAATGTGTGATCCAAACGTTTGGTTTTTGATTCATTTTAGTGTGGATGTAGCTATTTAGAGTTTACGCGCGTCCCTAAAAAAATAGTGTATGTCAAAATGGTTGGTTATGTCATTTTTTTTAAAGATTAGGTTTGTTAAACCGAGAAACCAACCAAATCCAAACCAAAACCAATTCGAACCAAACCACTGGGGTTGACTTGGTTTTGGTTTGGTTTTGGGAACATATTACGGCGCTCCAAACCGACTAGAGTCTTTCAAAACCAGACTGAACCAATCCAAACCAACTTATGATCACCTTTGCATCATATCATTTCATTTTTGCTCTCTTTCATATAATAGGTATGCATTATGTGAAAACGATCAAAAATAATTTTTTTTTCATAAATGTTTGGAGATGATGAAATCCCTCATTCTATACGTGGCAAACTCGATATGCTTCCAAGAAAATGACCCCTTAAAGTACAGCGGGATTGTGAAATATAGTAATGTAAACATGGTTTGTGATCAGCATCCTCCGTCTGAAAAGAAAAGTTGACTGTCGTCGCGTCAAGATTATGAATTGTTGAAGTGACGAGTGTCCAGGGTGCCTCCGAACTCACATGATACGTGGAAGAAAAAAGAGTCAATCAGACAGCCTCGAATTGAGTACGACGATCAAAGTGCTTTGAAAATAAAAAGATAACACCTTGTTTGCAATGTCTAGCAATGTGCTATGCCATAAGCTTTGTAGAGAATGAGGGATTTCATCATCTCCAAACATTCATACTTTGTTCTAGTTTTCTTTTTAAGATTATGGGTTTAATTTCATCTTTGCTTTGTGCTTCTACTGAAATTACGAGTTGCTAAAAACTTTGTGGCTTGGGTGATGTGAAATTAGGCTAAATATCTTGTAATTGCTTGGATTTAAGTTGGGTAGTCTTGTACGTTCTTAATTAGTGTTGAAATATTGTCCTAAACCCAATCAGGTTGGACCGGATCCAACCGGGTTGGATCATTTTGTAAGGAAATCTACGTGAGAAAGCAGCGGAATTTAAAATTTATTTTCTTTTTAACCAAGATCGACTCCGTTTAAGCAACAAGCATAAGAGAAGTAGACGTAGAAAACACCTTAGATGATCTAAAATAGATCGTCGCTTTGTCTACGGTTGTAGTTTCTGCACAAAGCCGCCCAAGTGTCCGGCCTCTACCTTTGATCAACACGACAACCCGCCGGAATTCACCATTGGATTGTTACTAGAAAAACTCGGTTGCTAGACCGACCTTTTCTCTCTCTAAATACTCTCTCTATGAAGCTCTCTATTTTTCACAGGAGTTATGAACTCTTGGAATTGTGTCGATACTAAAAGCTTGGCATCAACACTATATTTATAGTGTGTTCTACGCCTCCTACTAGATTGGGAAGAAAGAAAACATTTTACTAGTAAAATAATAAAAATTGATATTCTAGATTTATCTCATTAATATTCAATATCTTATATAAAATACTTTCCAAAATATATATTGTTAATATCTTATATTTAAGGGGGATTGAGGGGAAAGGACAAAAAAAATTATAAAATGAATAAATAGGCACACTCCTTTTTTTTGTTGCAAAAGGGACAAAAAAATTTCAAACGTACAAAAATACCCCTTTAAAAGTGACGCGCGCATATCTTTCCTTCCGCTTCCGCTTCCGCTTCGGGTCAGTTTTTTTTTTCAAACACTCGTAACTTTTGATTTATAACTCCGATCATCGAAATGTTTTCACCAAAATTCATTTTTTTGCTCTTTAATTTGAGCCCAAATACGATACCCTTCCGACGTAAATTTTGAAAGACGAAAAAATATTTGCATTAACTGGAGCGTTTTTCTTATAAACGGCCGTAACTTTTGATTTAGAACACCGATCATCAAAATTGTTTCACCGAAGTTCATATTTTTTTATCTTCATTTTGAGACCTCATTTGATACCTTTTCGACGTAGTATTTGAATGCCGAATTTTATCGTAGCATTTACACTAATGCACTAACACACTAACAATAACAGTAACAGTAACACACTAACACAGTAACAAGCTTTATTAACAGACAAAATATCATCATTAACATTGCGTAATACAACAATTTATCAAAAAATGGTGGATATCGTAATGAAACAATCTAGAATCCAATGGCAGATTGACTGCCTATGCTTACATCCATTGATGGATAAAAGCAAACATCTAGGTCATTAAAAGTCATGTTGGTCCCTTGGAAAGGCCAACACAAGTTTAGAGGGGGGGGGGGGGGGGGGGTGAATAAACTTGTCCCTAAAACTGGATTTTAAATAACTTAAAAATTCAATTACAACTTGTGTGGAGTTAAGCAGACAAAGCCGAGATTAAGTCAAACTAACTTAAGCTAAAACTGAGTCAACCGGCAGCGGATATGATTCTAGCCTTTTTCTTGATCTTGTTATTATGTTATGAAAACTGTGTGTTGTGAACTGAATTCTGGTGAATATCAGTTGTGGCTGTGTAAGGTATAACAATCAAGTATCACAATGCTATGAATAAATGCTGAGTAAGTAAGTAAATGCGTAAAGTAAATAAGGCGAAATTATAGAGGTTCCGGGTGGTGTAATCTGTCAATCCTCTCTTCCCCGTGGTGCGGAGGAAAATTCCACTAGAACTTCTTGAGGTGCACTTGTTACAAAAAGTCCTAAACAATAGTCCTTGGCTAATCCCTAGCGTCACTATCTAAACAATTGTAGAATAGGTAGAATGGTCGCTCTCCAAATGCTTGAACAACTGGTCCTTGGAGGGTACACGTATGCCTCTTCACCGGCTACCACCACAAACACGCCTACCCGATCGCTTGTCACAACCGTCCTTGGCGAAACCTTCTGGTTTGCTTCACGATCTAAAACCTTTGATGTGAAATCAAAGTTGGGCCGAGAATCAAATAAATTGGTTCTTGTTTGTGGTTCTTCAAAGTGTTGGATCCTTGATAGATTCTTTGTAGCTTGAACACTTGAAGAAATACTAGATATGATCTTTGTTAAAGTTCAGAGATGATAGCAATTCGAATAAGATGACTAATGCACAAACTTGCTCGTTAAATCTTGTAAATCTCTTCTTGTATTTTTGGGTGCAAAGTCCTCTATTTATAGTATAAGGTCCAACGTTCATCTGGTTTAGATTTGAATTGTATCAGTGTCTTTTTCTGCAACGGATATATTTTCTGACCGTTCTGCAGTGTCAGTAACTCATCCAATGAAATTGTTTCCTTTTCAACGTTCCACTGTACTTTCAGTTGTTGGATAACTGACTTATAAAACTGAGTTTCCTTATCAGTTTTATTCTGAGTTTTCACATGTCAGTTTTCTAACTTACTTGGAGCATTAACTGAAATTTTACTCTTCTTCAAATATCAGTACTCCAGTTTTCATCTGATCATCATTGACTTAATCAGAGTACACCATGACTCATTATCAACTAAGAATTCATTGTCCTTATGTTTCTTAGGTCTTCATACAAGATCTATAAAGTCAGTTCAGGTCACCACAATCTTGCCTGAAGTCCAACTTTACAGTCTCGACTTGTAATCTTCATAACTGAGTTTGAACCCTCAGTTCTTCGTTCTTCAATAACTGAGTCTGTGACCCTCAGTTCTTCAATCTTTTAGATAAGACTTCCGAGTCTGTAACTCTCAGCGAACTTACCTTCTTCAGTTTTTACGTAGGTGTGCTCTGAGTCAGTTTGCTTGTATTGGTAGTTTCCAGTTTTCTAAATGATTTCCAGCTTTTCAGTTTTACGACACGGTAATTATTACAGTGCTTGTCTGATGTAACCTATACAATTATCAGACTCTAGTAAAACTTATACATTCAGTTCTAGACATCTTTTAGCTTTTCACTATAACAGCTGGCTTCATCACTTCATCAATGGGGTTAAGATAATACTTTGAACAAATTAGATGAATTATCATCAAAACATAAATTTTATTTCCAACAATTTCCCCCTTTTTGATGATGCCAAAACTCTCCCTAAAATAAAAGCTTAAAGATCAAAACAAAGTAAAGCAATGTAAAACTGGAAAACTGGTTTTCATTAGAATGAGCAAAAACTGGATAAGTACATTATGTTCAAATAACTGTGACTAAAGACTAAGCTTCTTCTTAGCTTTTTGCATGACTGAGTCATATTTTCTTGCTTTGTCATACACTCGAAAATCTTCTTCTAGCTTGGAGTCTTCCTTTGAGAAAGTCTTATTGTAGTCAACTTGACTACTTTCTTTCCATCTTCTCCATTGAATTAGCTTGGGTAAGCTTGAGTCTTTCAAGTAGTAACTTTCAAATTCGCTAGATCGGCTTTCATTTGTTCGATCTTGTCTTTAATCTTCGAGTTTATCATCAATCCTTAGATTCTTCTTGTGTTGTGCAATTTTCTCGTTTTGAGTAGATATCGGATGAAAATAGTTCAAGGATTCTTCGAATGTTCGTCCTTGTACTTGGCTTTAATAGGATTGAAATCTTTGTTAAACTCGTGTCCACGATCCTTTGTAAGAGTAACTCTTCGTCTCCAAATTTCGTATTTTTCAATAAGTTGATTTTCAGTTAACTCTTTTTTCAAAGATTTAGGATCTGATCGGTAACTTTGTAGTTCTTCTTCAAGTCGCTTCATCTCTCCAAGTAACTTCAGCTTTTCTTCTTCAGCTTCCCCTTTTTGGCATCATACAACTGATCTACCAGGGCATGAGTTGCCTTTTGATCTTCCGAAATCTGGCGCTGAGAATCAAGTACTTCCTTAAGCTGAGTTTCCAACCCGTAGATATGTTGATTCATATGCCAATGAACCTGAGCATGAGTTTCTCTATCTACGCGGTTGTATTTTCGAGTTGTTGCTTGAGTAGCACAATTTCGCGAACTTGAACTTGCTTTGTGAATCATCTCTAATCTTGCATGAACTCGAAACATCGGTTCTAGTTCTATACTCAAGATATCCGAGATGTTTGATAAAAGATCGTTCGTGTATCTCTCTCGACGAGTACAATTTTCAAGTTTTCATGAACTTTGGCTAATTCATCCTTAGATAGACAGTAAGAAGGATCATATGTATCTTCAATCTGGTCCTTGTCCTGAGTATCATCAGGAATAACCATCAGTTGTCGGCCTTCATCAGCTGCCCGCTGAGTGTCAGTTGTCTGATTTCCAACTGGCAATTCTTCTTGCTGTGTTTCAGTTTGCTTTGCTACAGGTTGAGGTTGAATAACTGGTTGCAAAACTGTAGTTTCATCAGTTTCTTGTCTTGATTTTCCATCATCACCATCATCGTTCTTCTTTGAACTGTCTTTAGATGATGTTCCTGATTCCCTTCTTTTTGCTAACTCAGTAAATCTTTTGAAGCAATTGTCAAGAAATTCTTTTATAGGAAACAGAGAATAAAGATCTCTAACTTCCAATGTCTCCAAGAGTAACTTCTCTTCAGGCTGCAAACTGATGTCTCGAAAACCTTCTAGTTGAAGTTTCATTTTCATCATCTTGATGATTCTATCAGCTTCGAAAATTGGTGCTGATTTCTGAACCGTTATCTGTTGTAACTGAGAAGTACGGTCTGCAGTGACTTCAGTTAGTTGTTGTTGTCGTTCCCCCTCAGTAGGTACTTTCTCACCTGAGATTTCTGAGTACAAGCACCTTGCAAGTGATCTTCCTTCTATTGAAATGGTTTTTCGCTTGGTGCCTCTGTGTTCAGCTTCCGGTTTCTGACTTGCTTTAGGTTGGTAGATTGTTTATGTGCTTTGCTTCAAAGCTTCAGTTTTCCTTGTCTGCTTTCCTTCCTTAATCTTTTCTAAGTAAAACTGGATGATTCCACTAAGTGTTTTCTTTAGTCGGAATCTCCCATCAGTTACTTGACCTTCAGCTTGTGCCCTTTTCGCACTTTCCAACTCAGCTAGGTGTTGCTTCTTGAACTGATTTAGAATACCAATTGTTGGTCCCTTGGAAAGGCTAACACATGTTTAGAGGGGGGGGGGGGGGGGTGAATAAACTTGTCCCTAAAACTGGATTTTGAATATACCCTGCCCAATTGAATTCTATTCCATCCCAGATTATGTTCATGAGATAGATACAATCTTCTGACAGTATGTTGATTCCTTTTGATTTTCCAATAACATGTCTGCTGAGCCATCTGCTGAGATGTCCAAATTCCGTTTTGATTTTATCGATATGAACACCATGCTGTATTGGTTCTGTAGACGAAGTGATCATTGAGAGAAAAGCTTCCTTCTTCAATGATAAAGTGGCGAACTCTGTTGAGGTTGCTGTTGTGTTTGTGAAGCCAAAGAGTGACCGTAAAACTCTTTCATTGAGAACAATCCGATCTTCACGAACCGTAGTTATTAAGGAATCTCTGGCCATTCGCATATTTTGCCATAATTGTAAGATACCTTCCACATCTCGCTTCTCTTTGAAACTAACTTCAAGGATGTTATTCAATCCTGGTTGTTTTTCGATTTTGTCTCGGACACAACTGGCTAACAAGGTGTTTTGACATAAACCTTCATACATGTCAAGTGTTAGCTCATCCAATTCTGTGACAACCGAGTGTCTCTTGAATCATCTGAACTGGCCATATATGAGTGTGAACACACAAGTTTGATTTTTGAGAGAAGGGGTTGTAAGAGTCTTTTTGAAAATAATTTGAATTTGAATAGTGAATAGTGTGAACGGAGGTTGAATAAATAGGTGGGATATTCTTGCGGTTGAGTGGTACAACTTTTCAAATTCCATGATGGTTTTGATAACCGATGCGTGTACCATTCTGACAAACGTGGGGTGTACACACGAAATTCTGACAAAAAGAACTGTGGTAATTTAATGCGATATAACCGCTGTTGATTCTATCTTATCAATCTTTGACTAACTTTGACTGGGATGAAAACTGATGCTGAGATTCAGTTTCTTGAGATAATGTAGTCCCATCAAATTAATCAGTTTGTCAAGTTCTTCAGTTGTCAGTTTGAGATTGTTGATGTCAATGACTAATGTCGGTAAGTGAGCGCACCCATCGTAACAAGGATTAATCCCCTTGACGAATCTCTGGCTTAACTGACTAGCTGACTTTGATTATTCCCAACTCAGTTCTTAATTTAGCAAATCTTTCTTTATCCAAAGGCTTTGTAAAGATATCTACCAACTGATCTTCAGTAGGTACATAAAGAACTGTTATATCCTTCTTCTCTGCATGATCTCTTATAAAGTGATGACGGACATCAATGTGTTTTTTCCTTGAGTGTAAAACTGGATTATCAGTAATTGCAATTGCACTCGTATTATCACACATTATGGGAATTGTTCCTTCTTCTATCCCATAGTCTCTTAATTGTTGTCTGATCCATAAAACTTGAGCACAACAACTTCCAAATGCTATATATTCTCGCTTCAAATTGTAGAGAGTTGAAATTGAGTTTTGCTTTTTGCTGAACCATGACACAAGTCTATTTCCCAATAACTGACATGTGCCTGATGTGCTTTTTCTGTCCACTTTACATCCAGCAAAGTCTGAATCTGAATAAGAAATCAGCTTGAATTCTCCTTCTTTTGAATACCAGATTCCAACTCCGTCTATGTCTTTCAGATATTTCAAAGTTCTTTTCACAACTGTGAGATGACTTTCTTTTGGTCTTGACTGAAATCTTGCACATACACCAACAGCAAAAGATATGTCTGGCCTACTTGCTGTAAGATAGAGTAAGCTTCCAATCATCCTTCTGTAGAGTGTTTGATCAACATCTTTACCTTCTTTGTCTTCATCAAGCCTGATGTTGGTCCCCATTGGTGTAGAAATTCCATTAGATTTCTCCATACCAAACTTTTTAATAAGTTCTCTTGTATATTTGGTTTGATGAATAAAAATTCCATCAGCTAACTGTTTAACTTGCAGTCCTAGAAAATAATTTAGTTCACCCATCATACTCATCTGAAATTTGCTTTTCATCAAGCTTGCAAATTTCTCGCATAATTGTTCATTTTCTGATCCAAAGATGATATCATCAACATAAATTTGAACAAGTAAAGTATCTTCTCCATTCTTCATCCTGAATAGAGTTTTGTCGATTGTTCCTTTGATGAATCCATTATCCACTAGAAACTGAGATAGAGTTTCGTACCAAGCTCTTGGCGCTTGTTTGAGTCCATAACGAGCTTTTCTTAATTTGAAAACTTTATCTGCTTGATCTTTGATTTCAAATCCGGGTGGTTGTTGAACATATACTTCTTCTTCAAGAATTCCATTCAAAAATGTGCTTTTGACATCCATTTGATAAACTTTGAATTTCTTGTGAGCGGCAAAGGCAAGAAATAATCTGATTGCTTCTAATCTTGCAACTGGTGCATAGGTTTCATCAAAGTCTATGCCTTCTGCTTGAGAGTATCCTTTGGCTACAAGTCTGGCCTTGTTTCTGATGATATTCCCATCTTCATCAAGTTTATTTCTGAAGACCCATTTGGTTCCAATGATATTCACATGAGCTGGTATATCCACCAATTCCCATACTTGATTTCTTTCGAATTCGTTGAGTTCTTCTTGCATAGCTGAGATCCAATCTGGGTCTTTCAATGCTTCTTCAATTTCTTTAGGTTCTGATTGAGATAGAAAGCATGCAATCATTGCATCTAGTTGATGTCTTGTTCGAACTCCAGCTTGTGTATCACCAATAACTTGTTCTTCAGGGTGATCTCTCATCCATTGATGTGTGCGAGTTTGTAATAACTGATTTGCATTTTGTTCAACTGTTTCTTCAGAAACTGATTCTTGAACTTGTTCAACTGGATCTAAATGAAGTTGTTCAGGTTGTAGAGTGAATGGAAACTGAGGTTGATCTTGATCTGAACAATCTGAGATTTGTAATCTTCCAATGTCAACTGAATTTGGTTCTGGTATGATTGGTAACTGAGACTGAGAAACTGGTTCTGGTGTGTCTTCAGTTGCTTCACCAGGGAAGTTTGGTTCATCAAATACTACATGTATTGATTCTTCATGCTTGAGTGTCCTTTTATTTAGTACTCTAAAAGCTTTGCTGACACTTGAGTATCCTAGGAAAATTCCTTCATCAGCTTTAGGCTGAAAAACATGAAGTTGATCTTTTCCATTATTGTGGATGAAACATTTGCTTCCAAAAGCATGAAAGTATGAAACATTTGGTTTTCTTCAATTCCAAATTTCATAAGGAGTCTTTTCATGTCTCTTGTTCATGAGAGCTCTGTTCTGAGTGTAACAAGCTGTATTAACTGCCTCTGCCCAATATCTTTCAGGTAGTTTAGCTTCACGTATCATCATGGTCCTCCCGGCTTCTTTGAGTGTTCTGTTTCTTCTTTCGGCTACACCATTTTGTTGTGGTGTTCCCGTGGCGCAAGTTGGTGTAACACACCATTTTCTTCACGGTATTCAATAATTACACCGTTGAGGAATTCGGTTCCTTTATCGATCTTATCTTCACAACTAAAACTCCTTTTTGATTCCAAGTCTCTTGAGAAGTTCTCGTGAGTTTCTCGCTTGGTTTCACTTTTCTTGGTTAGAAAGATTACCCAAGTGTATCTTGAAAAATCATCTACTACCACCAAAGTATATTTCTTTCCACAGATACTAATTGGTGTAATAGGTCCAAATAAATCCATGTGTAGCAATTCTAGATGTCGTGTTGTCGAATGCTGAGACTTGGTCTTGAAACTTGCTTTTGTTTGTTTTCCTTGTTGGCATGCATCACATAAGCTGTCCTTCTTATATGATATCTCTGGTAGCCCAATGACTAGCTGTTTCTTAACAAGTGTGTTGATGTCATCAAAATTGAGATGACTCGGTTTCTTGTGCCATAGCCAACGATTTCGATTTGGTATGCACAAGTAGACAAGTTTCAAAGAACGGCGGTTGTCCAATCTACCACGTACATGTTTTCCTTTCTTCTTCCGGCTAGGACAACTTGATAAGCCGATTCGCCGATGACAACGCAAATCTTTATCAAAAGTGACTTTGTATCCCATATCACAAAATTGACTTGTGCTTGAGTAGATTGTAGTGTAGTCCTTCTACATAGGATACATTCTTGATTGTGAGTCCATTTCTGATTAAGGTGCCATAACCTCTGGTGTATCCGGGCTTATCTTTACTTCCAAAATTGACTTTAGGTCCATCTTTTGCAATAAAATTACTAAGACAGTCCTTGCTCTTTGTCATGTGTCTAGAGCAACCACTGTCAAAGTACCAAATATCCTGCAATAAAAATTAAAAGGTTTTAGGTACCCAATTCAGTTTGGGTCCATGGGGGTCAGTTGTCAGTATAACACTGGGAATATATCCCTTGGGTATCCTTCGGATATTGTTGCACATGTTTTCATATATATAAGCTACACTCCCATAATGTCTGTGTTTGGGTTGTATCTTATTTATATGATCTCTCAGATCTTTTGGCTAAAATTTATTTCCACCATGCATTTTGTTATTAAAGCTTGAATGATAACTATCATTCCTTCTGTACTGAGGTCTGAACTGACCTTTGTACTATGACTTATGCTGAGAACTGAGATTAGTCCTCTCGTCGAGTTTTGACCGAGACTTGTGATAAGTTCTCGGTCTGGAATGATTGTTATTACCAGTTTTATTAACCAAATCAGTAAAATTCCAATCATTGTCAGTGGGGTATAGTCTTCCTTTCCCCCTAAATGTGTGAATCCTTGAATGACTAACATTTCTTGGATTTACTTTGATTGTAATTTTTCTGGTTCCTGACTTCATTGGTTTTTGTGGATCTGGCAATTGATTTACCTTTTCGGTTTTCATTGAATGCAGCTGATCTACCATTTGACTTACTTTTGTTGGTAGATACAGTTGTCTTCTTAAGAAACTGATTTGTCCTTTGTGATACTGGCTTTACTGGTTCAGCAATTTTCTTAGTTTGTGGAAATTGCTCGCCTACAAACTTAATACCGCTTTGGTACTAGGTCCAAATAGCGTTGCTAGTTCCATTTCTTTGAAGATTGCTTGTATCAAATCCTAAACCAGCTTTGTCTCCATATGGTTTTCCCGATTTGAATCCAAGAACCGAACTTGATTGAGCAAATGATTCGATTCTTGCCGCCGTCTTGATGCAACGATCGATGTTTGAATCTTTTCTTTATCGCTTTAGTCGCTTTCAACATTTTTAGTTCGACTTCAATCTTTCAACTTCCGAATTAGACTTTCTTTCTCGGCTTTGATTGATTCATAACCACTTGAATAGTTACTAGTGATTCATCAATTCGTCAAGCGTTTCTTCTAATTCTAGATTTTTTGGATTGGAGTCGCGGTCGAAGAACATGCATTTATTATGGAAATCTGAGCAGAGGAGTATTTAGAATTAGATTCACATACCTCATTTTGATCTTCCATATGTGCCATTAAAGCTGTGTCATCTGATAGTCCTTTAGTACCAGCTTCATAGTCTGATTCATCTCCAGCAAGGAGTGCTCTTCTAACAACTCTTCTTGGTGGGGTCTTCTTGATCAGTTCTGGACACTCAGCTTTATAATGTCCAGGTTTCTTGCAGTTGAAACAGAGGTATTCATCATCTTTCCTTTTCTCGAGTTCTTTTGATGAATTTTTGAGTGATTTGGATGTCCACTCTTCATCCTTCGAATTCTGTTCATCATCAGAGCCATTTGTTCTTCCATCTCATCCAATTCATGAAGATTGCTAAATGAGTTTTCCTGAATGTCATTCGATGCTGCTGCAAGTGCTGTCGTTTTGGGTTCTTCCAGAGCCTTGATTATTGCAGCTGTGCTTGTGAAATCTTCACTGAATTCATAAGCTTTCAAATCGAAAAGATCTTGAATGAATCTTCTACATCCAAATTCTCCGGATTCTTCCATAGCATGACCTTCATCTTCCAAAGACATTGGTAAAGCCTTCAAGATTCTTGTGTTGATAACTTTCTTTGAGTATTCAATCTTGAGTAGATCTAGTTCATCCATGATAGCACTGAATCTTGTCTCCATTTGATCAATGGTTTCTCCAGATTTCATTTTGAAATTGTCAAATTTTTGCTTTGCAACAGAAATTTTATTTTCCTTGATTGAGTCTGTTCCTTCACAAACTAACTGGAGTTTGTCCCACATTTCCTTGGAAGTTGTGCATTCTTTCACTTTCAGGTACATGTTGCTATCAAGAGTTCTGAGGATAAAGTCCATGGCCACATTGTTGAGATTATTTCACTTGCGATCATCACTGGTCCATTCCGATTTGGGTTTAGCAACTCGAACTTGTTCTCCACCAAAAGTTTGCATATGAGTGATCTTAATTGGTCCATCAGTGAGTACATTCATCATTTCATCATGAGTAGCTGCCAGGAATGCCTGCATACGACGTTTGTATTCGTCAAATCAGTCCATGTTGCACATAAGCATTTGTCTTGCATATTGACTGTTATCCATTGTGAGTGAGTGGGAAATGAATTTAAAACTGAGCTTTCAACTGAGAACAACTAGAGGAGATATAGAGCAAATGATATCTTGTCAAAGAAACCTTGCTCCAATACCAATTGTTGGTCCCTTGGAAAGGCTAACACAAGTTTAGAGGGGGGGGATGAACAAACTTGTCCCTAAAACTGGATTTTAAATAACTTAAAAATTCAATTACAACTTGTGTGGAGTTAAGCGGACAAAGCCGAGATTAAGTCAAACTAACTTAAGCTAAAACTGAGTCAACCGGCAGCGGATATGATTCTAGCCTTTTTCTTGATCTTGTTATTATGTTATGAAAACTGTGTGTTGTGAACTCGAATTCGGTGAATATCGCCAGTGATCGTGTAAGGTATAACAATCAAGTATCACAATGCTATGAATAAATGCTTGAGTAAGTAAGTAAATGCGTAAAGTAAATAAGGCGAAATTATAGAGGTTCCGTGGTGGGGTAATCCCGTCAATCCTCTCTTCCCCGTGGTGCGGAGGAAAATTCCACTAGAACTTCTTGAGGTGCACTCGTTACAAAAAGTCCTAAACAATAGTCCTTGGCTAATCCCTAGCGTCACTATCTAAACAATTGTAGAACAGGTAGAATGGTCGCTCTCCAAATGCTTGAACAACTGGTCATTTGAGGGTACACGTATGCCTCTTCACCGCCTACCACCACAAACACGGCCTACCCGATCGCTTGTCACAATCGTCCTTGGCGAAACCTTCCCGGTTTGCTTCACGATCTAAAACCTTTGATGTGAAATCAAAGTTGGGCCGAGAATCAAATAAATTGATTCTTGTTTGTGGTTCTTCAAAGTGTTGGATCCTTGATAGATTCTTTGTAGCTTGAACACTTGAAGAAATACTAGATATGATCTTTGTTAAAGTTCAGAGATGATAGCAATTCGAATAAGATGACTAATGCACAAACTTGCTCGTTAAATCTTGTAAATCTCTTCTTGTATTTTTGGGTGCAAAGTCCTCTATTTATAGTATAAGGTCCAACGTTCATCCGGTTTAGATTCGAATTGTATCAGTGTCTTTTTCTGCAACGGATATATTTTCGACCGTTCGCGTGTCGTAACTCATCCAATGAAATTGTTTCCTTTTCAACGTTCCACTGTACTTTCAGTTGTTGGATAACTGACTTATAAAACTGAGTTTCCTTATCAGTTTTATTCTGAGTTTTCACTTGTCAGTTTTCTAACTTACTTGGAGCATTAACTGAAATTTTACTCTTCTTCAAATATCAGTACTCCAGTTTTCATCTGATCATCATTGACTTAATCAGAGTACACCATGACTCATTATCAACTAAGAATTCATTGTCCTTATGTTTCTTAGGTCTTCATACAAGATCTATAAAGTCAGTTCAGGTCACCACAATCTTGCCTGAAGTCCAACTTTACAGTCTCGACTTGTAATCTTCATAACTGAGTTTGAACCCTCAGTTCTTCGTTCTTCAATAACTGAGTCTGTGACCCTTAGTTCTTCAATCTTTTAGATAAGCCAACCGAGTCTGTAACTCTCAGCGAACTTACCTTCTTCAGTTTTTACGTAGGTGTGCTCTGAGTCAGTTTGCTTGTATTGGTAGTTTCCGAGCTTTCTAAATGATTTCCGGCTTTTCGCTTTTTACGACACGGTAATTATTACGGTGCTTGTCCGATGTAACCTATACAATTATCGACTCTAGTAAAACTTATACATTCAGTTCTAGACATCTTTTAGCTTTTCACTATAACAGCTGGCTTCAGCACTTCATCAATGGGGTTAAGATAATACTTTGCACAAATTAGATGAATTATCATCAAAACATAAATTTTATTTCCAACAAGTCACATGTTTGATATGTGTGGGTTTGACCAGAATATTGATGAGTTTTTTGTAGACCAGAGAATCAATGTTGGTAAAGTAGTAGACATTAGTGTTTATAAAGGATAACACTGCAACAGTTGATAACAACATAGGTGTGTTATCTGAAGTCAGAAACTGACAAGCCAAGATTCTCTGAATCAGAGAAGTGGACTATATTCTTAGAATCAATTCGGTCGAATTCATGAGAACAAGTTGTTGGCCATATCTCATCCATCTTATTAGTTAAGATAACAAATGCATATAAGTATGCGATATTCAACGGGAGGTTTCCTACCCAACCCCTCACGGAATAATTCTCTCAATCTTCGAATATAGAGAGAAAATGGGATATATTCTCTTTTGGATAGAGAAAGACAGGTTATTAAAAGTGAATAAAAGTTGAGTCTTGGATTCGGACGTTGGAAGCAGTATAGTGCATCCTCAAGTATCTTGAGAGAACGAGGAATCATATGCTTGTCCATTCACGTGCGAACCTGAGTGTCGTTGACTACACTGATTCTGATTTTGTGTCGGATTAAGGAGGGTCATAAATCGATCTCAAGCTCATTGTTTACTCATAGTGATGGAGCTATAGACTGGAGCAATCCAGCACTGCCAGTTTGACTCTGTTAGTAGAATACATAGCAGCTTTCGAAGCAGCTAAAAAGGCAGTGTAGCTTGAGAAGTTCTTTGTTGGATCAGGAAGTTATTCCAGGTCTCGATGAGCCGATATAATTTTACTGTGAAAACAGTTGAGAGGTAGCTCATGCAAATGATCTTCGCAATCACAAGAGGTCAAAAGCATATTGAGAGAAAGTACCACCTGGTCAGACAGATCGTGCAAATAGGCGACGTTTCGATCCTAAAGATCACCTCGAGTCGACAACCTAGCTGATCAGTTTACCAAGCCGTGTGGCATCTAGTGTCACTGATAAGCGCTTGGTGGGTATGAAATTGGGAAATATGTCACATATGCTTTAGAGCAAGTGGGAGAATGTTGTGGATAGATAGGATAAGGGTGTGGTGCTCTAAAGGGTGTGGTGCTCTAAAAACAATCATTGCTTGTCTTTACGGGCAAGTGGGAGATTGTTAGATATAGTGTGCCCGAAAGACAATTGTTGCTTGTCCTTACGGGCAAGTGGGAGATTGTTGGAAGTAGCGCCCGAAAGGAAATTTATGTAATTGTTTTTAGAATTAATAAATGGCAGATTTCTTCTCATCTTATTACTTGCTTCGTGCTTGTAAGTAATACACTACTGAAAACCCTAAGTCGTATCATATGTAGCCATATAACTTAGTGTGTGTCACACATGAGGATTAAGTTTATGGTGATACACTTGAAATGTTAGTCTGTGGTGAAGTTAATCAAAGTATGGGGTCTATTGATTAAACCACCATTAATGCGCCCAGAACACTTTATGGTGTGACCGTCTTATCCGGACCGTCGACATTGGTTGTCTAAGTGGGGCATTTATATATGATAAGAGTCATATAGGACTGGACCGATTTAATCTGAGTTTCTCATATAATCCCGTGATTGAGAAATCTTATTAAATCACAAGATGATCATATATGGATTAACCTTAATCCTGAAGTGATTACAGACTCCTACTTGTTTCAGGATAGGGTTTGATGTGTTCGTTAAGGATCGGTAAGAGGCGCGGTCCGAATCACTTTCACGTTGGCACTATTCTGGAATGAGTGAGAAGTGTGTGTCTCACAGATATGGAATCCATTCCTTCCAGCGGGAAGTAGAAAGACAATCCCCTTATTTGTTAATCCTAGAAATATCTCGGGAGTTCGTATTGGTTATGAACTAATTGATCACTAGTGGGTTAATAGTAAATAAGGATAAGATGTAGTGAAGAAGGTTTACAGAAATAATCCTACTTCAGTACGGATAGTCTATGGAGGGTTAGTTTGTATGAAATGATTATATCAATGGACACTTATCGACTCAATTCGATGTTTTGAGAATAAGTTATATCTATAATCGATAGAGTTCAGTTTCGGATTTATGGTGGCGTAATTCCGGAATTAATGAATCAAGTAGAAATATTCTGTTCGATGAATATTTTATTTAATTTATTGTAGCTACTAGTTATAGTTCCATGGTCCCCGGGTTGGCTTCTAACACTCGAGTGTTTTCTCGTTTTATGGAACCTCGAGAATAAATTAAATAGTTGGTCTATTTAATGAATATGCAATATTATTTATTTTGTAAATAATATGTAAAATAGAAAAGACATTTTCTATTAAAATGACTAAAAAATGGCGCCACATTTTGAGATAATTAGGAGAAGAAATTTTCCTAGATTATCTCATATGTATAATTAATTAATTATGTATTTGTTGGATAATTAATGGAAAATTAAGAGATTGGTTTTTTTAGGAATTATATCTTATTTTGTAGCAAAAATATCTTTTTCTTATAGGAATAGGTTTTTGTGGTGTGAAAAGGATAACTCTCTTGACTAGTTATTTTCCTATATAAAGAGAGTTCCTCCTAGCACAATACATACACACAAATTATGGCGCCACTTTTATAAAATAGAAGAGAAAAATTAGTTTCTCGTTCTAGTCATTAAGAGAAGAAAAACCTAGGGTTTTTCTTGTACATATTCGAGGAGGTTCTACGGCGAGGATCGACGTCCACCAGTCGTCGCCAGGAGATACAATCCGGAAGACTACGGCTTCTCCCTTGGTCGATTTTATCGTCTCTCTCCGGTTTGGATAAATCTACTAACCTTCTTGTAGAGATTAATTAGTTATGTTTCATATCGTAAATCGCATAAGCTTCCACTGTGCTAAGATCGGGTGTCTCGATCGGTGCTATTACTTCTAGCACTATAGACCTTTATCCTTAAACCCGCACCACATCAAACTTCATGAAAGATGTATGAAGCAGAAAATGCATTAAATAGCAGCAGCTCGGCCTCATCAATAGAGAATCTAGGCTCCTCCATTTTTCTAAAGGCCAAAAAACACCAACATTGCCTCACCATTTGAATCAACAATCTTCAATCACCTAGGCCAAAACCACAACACAACAAGTAGTGGAATGCAAGGAAAGATTAAAACTAAATAAAGACACCATATGCCTGCAATAACACCTTTTACGAAGAATACATAGCGATATTAACAGTAACACTGTAAAACATACTAGACTGAGCCAAACTAATGTACAGAAAACTAAATGAACATTCAGAATAGCTAGACAACAATAAAGATAAGAATTCGAGAATACAATAGTGCACTATCTGTTGGCTACCTGTAAAATCTAAGGTGACTAATCACGAAGTCCTCCAGTAACCAAAAGAACTTACCAATCGTTGGAACTGTAGACAAAACTGTGAAAAAATAGAACTAACATAAAGAAGAAACCTCTGTTTTTACTAATAACTTTCTGTACAAAAATTGACCACTCGGCCTCTTTTCTTATAGCTTTGAGAGGCAGAGTTTTTTCTGAAAAAGATAAACAAAATAAGATAAACTTGATAATCTTTAAGGTTTTTTGTATTTTAAACACATGTAGCTATCGTATCAATATGTAGAGAATCGGATTGCCTTCAAACTCTTGTCCACCACTCATATCTTTGCTCGAATGTGCAAGACTCAGTTTTGCTCAATTAATTGGATAAATCATGATTCAAATGCTACCTTATCACTCCAAACGCTGCCTTATCTCTCCAAATACGTAGGTATATCCAATATTTTGAATTTAGCATTTTAATCTGAAATGTGCTGAAGCTGTTTGACGATATGCTTGAATGAACTTGGACACATTTTGAGTCCTTTGAGTCTTTGTGTATGTATCTGGTCTGAATTGAGTCTGAGTCTGTTAATACCCCCCCTCAAACGAGGCTAGGGCTTGTGGTCAGGCCGAGTTTGGGCCTAATATACCGGAATATTAGTCTCGGGGAGTGACTTAGTGAAGATGTCCGCTTGTCCGACCCGTAGCCGGGACATGTTTGGTGACCAAGAGTCCTCTCGGCAACCCGTTCTCTAACATAATGGTAGTCTAGCTCAATGTGCTTACTCCGGGCATGGAAGACCGGGTTAACAGTCATGTAGAGGGCACTTAGATTATCACAATAGAGCACTGGTGTGGAGGAGGTTGGAATCTTTAATTCTTTTAGAACATAAGTGAGCCAAGTTAATTCAGCTGCTGTATGAGCCATGGCTCTGTATTCTGCCTCAGAACTTGACCTGGACACAATGGGCTGTTTTTTGGCACACCAAGAGATAATGTTGGGGCCTAGGAATGTGCAATAACCTGTAACTGATCTTCTCGTGAGGTGGCACCCTGCCCAATTAGCATCTGAATAGGCAGTGAGGTATAGATTTGATGATGCTTGTAGGGAAATGCCCAGGTTGAGGGATCCTTTGACATATCTGAGCAATCTATGATCATTCTTCATATGGTCTTGAGTAGGGTTTTGTAGGAACTGGGACATGTGATTGACTGCAAATGAGATATCTGGCCTGGTGAATGTTAAGTATTGAAGGGCACCAATTAGACTTCTGTAGAGGGTGACATCTGGAAAAGCTGGAGAGTCTGCCTGATCTTTGAGTTTGGTATCCATAGGGGTCTTCATAGGTGTTGGTCCCAGAGAAGGGTGAAACTATAGTCAGAGGGGGGGGGGGGGTGAATGACTATAGTGGAGTTTCAAAAACTTTTCTTGAGTTTTAAAAGCTTTTGAGCAGCGGATAAGTCCCTTCTTACTATGTTGTTTTCAAATCACTTTAGACATTCACAGATATGTGTTATGATGTAGGCAAATTAAATAAGTACCGTAAAGTAAATTGCGAAATTAAATTGACACAAGGCTTATAGTGGTTCGGGGTGGTGTAATCCCTTAATCCACTCTTCTCCCGTGATGATCGGAGGAATTCACTATTGTTTCCACGAGATACAACAAGTATGATTGTCCTTGGCTTCCCAAGCTTCACAATCTACAAGACTATCACTCCTTGACCGCAACGGCTTCGGTGATTCGCCTTCCTTTTGCTCGCTCCTTGAGATCAAAATCCTTCAACAGCTATCACAGTTTCAACTCCTTCTCAGATTGCCTCTGATTCAGTTGCTTCAGTTTGATGTGAATGTGATTCACGCACTTTCTTGATCAATCTCAATTCTGAATATGACTTTGTAGTTCTGATATTTGAGTTTATCACTAGATGTATCCTTGTAAGTTTAGAGAGAAGGCTTTTCTAATTGACAGAGTTTCTGCTTTCTTTCTTTTCTTAATCGTTATATTCTTTTTCTGTCAATGCCTTCTATTTATAGCCTTGAATAGCCTTGATTTTGAAATTCCGTCCGTTGGCTATATTAATGAGGGAATAATCCTTGATTTTATTCTTGATTCCCCCTTAATTGTATTCTCCTTGATTTCAGTGATCGGATTCTTCTTTCAAATGTATAGCACAAAATCCGTCCTTGATTGATCTTTTAATGATTGTGCATTTAATGCATGATCTCGCCGAATCTTCAATGTATATTAAATCGATCTTGTAAGTGTCTCTTCACCGTCCGTAGAACGGTGGAGTGAGCCTTCGACTTAGCCGTTAGTTCTTTCTTCGCCGTTTTGTTTTCTCTTTGCCGACGCCGTGTACTCACCGATTCACTCGTTTTCTTCTTTGTTTTAGTTTCGGGAGAATCTTTATACTTCACCGATCCTTGATTTGGGTGAGATCGGTGTACACCATATTGGAATATTGAGTTTCATCACTTGAAACATAACTTAGACTTATCCAAGGTCATCACGGACTTCCTTGGTTATAAGTCGATCATAATCCCTTCTCTCGTATCTCTCGCCGGTGCTTGGCCGGCTTCACTCGCCGAATGTCTGTTTTCATTTTGCCGTCCTACCAACTAGTACAATACTTGTCCGACTCAACTTATACAACATGTCGACTCTAAGTAAAGACTTATACGAGAGAATTCTAACTTATTTCGTGCTTGCTATAACAAATAGTATGGCCATCATCAAAACATAATAAAATGTTCCTAACAATTTCCCCCTTTTTGATGATGCCAAAACCCTCATAAGCCTGAACATAAGTAATCAAAAAATTTCATAATTGTCAACAGATTAAAAACTCAATGATTTTATTCTTCCATCATAGGGCAATAAGATATTGCATCTTTTAAATGAACAAAGACAAATGATAAGATAAATTGAATTGAATTAAGCAACAGGCAATTGGTTTACTTCTTCATTTCTTCAAACCTGATGCCTTTGCCTTTGCTGTCCTTGCCTTTGTTGCCCTGTCTCTTTCCACTGGAGCTTTCAGGCTTTGAGTTATCTTCCCCTTTGTGGCAGCATCAAAATGTGCCTCAAGGTCTGCAATTGCTGCATCAGACTCAGGGAGAGGGCCAAATCTTTTCTCCAGTAATTTGTTGTTGGCCTCACCAACTTTGATGAGAAAGTCCAGTTGCTTGCCAGAATGCTCCATGATCTCATCCAGATGCTGAATTTTGGATGTGTGAGCATTGAGGGTGTCCACCAAGGGCTTGAGATTGTTGTCAACCGTCTCAGCATGAAATTCAAGATTGGTTTGGACATGGTGAGGGATGAGGTGTTGTAAGTTGCAAATTAAGTTCCCTTGTCTCTCCATGACTTCATCTTGGATTTTGATGTGGCTGATGAGAGCCTCAATCTTGTGATTGAAGGAGGTTGCTTCACTCCTCAAGGCATGCTTCAGTTTTTGCCTCGCCGTAATATTGCCTTTCCATGTCCACAATAAGGGGTTGAATGTCCGTATTGAAGACTCTCTCTCGGATCAATTTCTTCGGTGCCACATGGACCTCCTCTTCATCCTCATCATTTTCACTCTCGCATCCTCACCTTGTCGCTCCTCGCTTCCACTTCAACTTCTTTTTCTTTCTTTTCCTTCTCTCGCTCCTCATTTTGAACCTCTTCTTTTTCTTCCAACTTTTCTTGTTTTGCCTCGCAGGGACCGGGTTCATCTAGAGGAGGTTGTTGGTATTGAACTTCTTCATCTGCTTCTTTTCCCCCTTGTGCAATTGTGGGGGCGTTGGCAACTTCAGCTGAGTGAGCTTTATCAGCTGGCTCACTGAGCTGTTTGTCAACCGTACCAATGCTTTTGAAAAGCACTTCCTGGAGGGTCAGTTCATCGTCGGATATGCCCATATCTTCCTGATTCTTCTAGGTGTTCATCTTCTGACTCATCTTCTGCCTCGTCTATCTCTTCCTCTTCAGATGAGGTGATTCTATATTCTTCCTCACCCTCCTCCAGATAGACAATTTCCTCCCCGTTGCTTTTCTTCTTCTATTTCTCGTGTCATCACTTAATATCATAGGCTCATTTAAGTTGGTGTTGGGCACGGTGGTATCTACTTGTGCCTTTTGAGACCCGGTTCTTCGTCCCACTCCCCGATCCGCCGGATTCGGGTTGTTTCCTCTTTTGACCAAAGCAATGGGTTTCGGCTTCGGGGAAGCCTTGATGTAGGTGAACATTGTTTTGGACTTGTGTGGGGACCGCAAATTTGTGGGTTGTACTTTCATGGCGTTGAACGATGTTGAAGAGGGAACCCGTATGATTTCTTTTCCCGTAAATCGCCCTTTTTCTCGCAAACCCTTGTTTGGTCCGGTGATTGATAAGTCAATCTCCTTTTGAATCCGATCCTTCAATCGATTGAATACGAAGGTTGCCCAATCAAACTTTATTCGTTCGTAGATTATGGCCATCGGTTTGATCCCGACCTCGCTTAGGTTTTCCAAAGGTGACCCCTTTCTCCCTTCAATATTTTTGGTGATGACCGGTGCAAATTCGGCAAACGGAAGTTTGAGCGTTGATCTAGGTAGATTGTACGTTTTGCTTTGTTTGGCTTGGGGCGTTTGGCTATTTCAAATTTCGTAATTTTGGGATGTCCGTCGTCACAAGCTTGACATTTGCGGGACCAATTTGGGGGAGGTTCGAAACCCGTTGAGTGTATCGGGCGTGATGACTATGTGCTTTCCAAAGATGGAGCTTGTGATGCGATCAACTTCGCCTTCTTCGTGCCGGGCATAAACTTTGCGTTTTTCCAAAATGCTATCGATTCTCATAGCAGATACCGCTTATTGGGGGGTTTAGAAAGGTCATCGCCCCAAATTTGTACGGCAATCGACCGGCGTCGTGCTTGTGCATCATTGTCACAATAAGAGAGATAGTACTCAGGCTTGAAAAACGAGCCGGTTATGATTGATTTTTCATAGTATTTTTCAGTAGCAGTGATTTGGGAGGATGAAGCCATCGATAGGTAGAGGAAGATTAGAGGAGTATATTTTGAGAAAAAGTAGGGTTTGTAATTTGCAGAAGTATGTAAAGATTTCTGAACATCTCTAAGTATTGTTTATATAGTGTGATTTGGGTAGTGTGAACGTGGTTTGAATATGGAAGGATTTAGTGACATAATGGCGTGATTTTGTGTATGAAAAACGCGATATTCGAGCGTAGAGGGGGAGTGTTTTGAGGCAAGTAATGATAGAGCCCGGGAATCGAGGAGTTTATAATTCAAAAAATAATATAATTACCTCTATGATCATAAAGTGATCGCCACGTGTGTACTGAATAATCCTCCATAATTTCCTTATTCTCCACGTGTATTCAGATTTGATTTTGTTCACACTTTGAATTTGTCCAAGTCTTTATTTCGGTGAAGTGCCTTCGCTGGTCACTTAACCGGTCCAATGAGTTCTTCACTGAGCTGCTTCATTGAACTGTTCCTAACAATCGCTTAAGTTACCTCTGCTGGATACCGGTGCCTTACCTCGCTACATCTCCCGTAACGGCAAAGGTTGTACCGGTTGATGAAGTCACTTAGCCGATTACTCCGCTTAGCCGCTCGTTGATACTTAGTCAATTTCAATCATCCCTAACTCGCTTCTCAACATACTAAATCATTCATAACCGAGTGGTTTAGTGAAGATGTCAGCCGCTTGGTCTTCGGTGGATATGTATTTTAGGATGACATCTCCCTTTTCAACATGGTCTCGATAAAATGATGTCTTACATCAATGTGCTTTGTTCTTGAATGCAATACTTTGGATTTTCTCGTAATAGATATTGCACTTGTGTTGTCACACATGATTGGGATTGTTTTCTCTTCGATTCCATAGTCCCTTAGCCGTTGTCTTATCCACGGTACTTGTGCACAACAACCTACCCGTCGCTATATATTCTCGCTTCGTCACTCGTTGATGTAGATATAGAGTTTTGCTTTTTGCCGAACCATGAGACTAGTCTCGGTTCCTAGCATTTGGCATGTTCCGAGGTGCTTTTTCTATCTATTTTGCATCCAAGATAGTCGAGTCCGAATATGATATCGTTGTAAATCCTCCATCTTTTGGGTACCAAATGCCAACATTGATGGTGTGTTTCAAGTATTTGATTATCTTTTTAGTCGCTAGAAGATGTGATTCTTTTGGTTGAGCTTGAAATCTAGCACACACTCCTACCGCAAATGCAATATCGGGTCCGCTTGCGCTAAGTATAATAATGATCCAATAATTCCTCTATACATTTTCTGATCAACATCTTTTCCTCCCTTCATCTTTTCCAAGTATGACTCGGCACACATTGGTGTGTCTGCTGTGCCACTTGTATCCATCCCATACTTGTGTATCAAATCTCTTGTATATTTTGCTTGACTAATGAAAATGCCATCCTTCATTTGCTTTACTTGAAGGCCAAGGAAGTAGTTTAATTCTCCCATCATGCTCATCTGAAATTTGCTCTTCATTAGGTTTGCAAATTTCTCACACAACTTTTCATCTTCTGATCCAAAGATTATGTCATCAACATAGATTTGCACTAGCAATGTGCTTGCCCCTTCCTCTAGTTTAAATAGAGTTTTGTCTATAGTTCCTTTGTTGAATCCATTCTTGATCAGAAATTGTGACAGTGTTTCATACCAGGCTCTAGGTGCCTATTTGAGGCCATAGAGGGCCTTCTTGAGTTTGTATACTTTGTCTTCTTTTCCTTTGATTTGAAATCCAGGAGGTTGTTCTACATAAACTTCTTCTTCCAAAAGTCCGTTTAGAAATGCACTTTTGACATCCATTTGATAGACTTTGAAGTCTTTGTGTGCGAAATGCTAGAAAAAGTCTTATTGCTTCCAATCTTGCTACCGGAGCAAAGGTTTCATCATAATCTATTCCTTCACTTGGGAATATCCTTTTGCAACTAGCCTTGCTTTGTTTCGACAACAGCTCCTTGCTCATCCATCTTGTTCCCGAATACCCATTTTGCACCAATGATGTTGGCCATTTCGTGTCCGTCAACAAGTTCCCGTACTTCATTTCTTTCAAATTCATTTAGTTCTTCTTGCATGGTCGTGATCCAATCTCGCATCTTGGATTGCATCATCTATGGTCTTGGGTTCCACCCGTGATAGAAAGCAAGTTAGCATGTGCTCCAGCTTGTCTTCTTGTTCGACTCCGGTGTGAATATCTCCAATGACTTGTTCTTCGGATGGTCTCTAAGCCAATTTAGGTCCGGTTGAAGTTGATCTTCACTTGGTGCTTCCATACCTTCATGCCGAGCATGAACCTCAATTTCGGTACTTCTCCCGTTGTATTGATATGTGGCTCCTCTTGATTTTCAAAAAGATGATTCGGGATAGTAGGCCGGTATGGTTGCATTTGTATAGATTTGCCTCTCGTGCGCTTTCTCTTCTTGGTCTTGAAGATCTTCACCATTTGTATATGGTTCATAAAAAACCACATGTATTGATTCTTCAATCACCAATGTTCTTTTATTTAGTACTCTGAATGCTTTGCTGGTGTCTGAGTATCCTATGAAGATTGCTTCATCACCTTCTCATCAAAGGTATGCAGATGATTCTGTTCAAGACAAAACATTTTGATCCAAACATATGAAAATATGAGATATTGGGTTTTCTACCATTCCATAATTCATATGGAGTTTTTCCATGATGTTTGTTGATGATTGATCTGTTTTGTGTATGGCATGCTTGTTTGTTCGTTTCAAATTTCAAAATCTCTTTGGCAAGCATGCTTCACAATCATTGTTCTGATCGCTTCTTTGAGAGTTCTCGTTTCTTCTTTCGCTACACCATTTTGTTGTGGAGTTCCCGCTGCGATAGTTGATGTAGTACTCCATTTTCTTCACAATAGGTTCGATAATTTCATTTAGAAATTCAAAGGCTCTATCCGATCCGATTTTGATAATTTTTAGCTCTTTTTCATTCTCGGAGTCTTCTCGGTAAGTCCGGTAGCTTCTTGAGTGTTTCTTTCTTCTTGTTCATGAAGATGGTCCAGGTGTATTTTGAGAAGTCATCCACCACTACAAGAGTATATTTCTTACCACTCACACTTACTTTTGGAGTGACTGGTCCAAACAGTCCATGTGCGGTAGATGTAGAACTCTTGTTGTAGATTGATGAGGCTTTGATTTGAATGAGCTTTTTATTTGTTTTCCTTTCGACAAGCATCACATAGACTCTCTTTCTTGAATGTGATCTCTGGCAGGTGCCTTCAACTAACTTTCTTTTTGATAGTTTGTTGATGGTCTTGAAATTCGTGTGATTTAATCTTCTGTGCCAAATCCAAATTGTTGATTGTTTATTCTTGACAAGTAGACATGTTTCTCGCCTTGGTCGTTCTCCGTCCACCACCACATACATGTTGTCTTGTCTTCTACCCGCAAGAACTACCGTGTTTGTTTGATCGTGAATCACTTTGCATCCTTCTTTGTTGAAGTGCACATTGTAGCCTTTGTCACGAATTGACCGATGCTCATCGATTGAAGTTAAGTCCCTTGACATATGCCACATTTTGAATCTTTAGATTGTTTTTGAGTATTGTGCCTTCCCCCATAATCTTGCCAGGGTTTTCTTTTCCTCCAAATGTGACTTTGGGTCCATCAAAAGCTTTAAAATCAGTGATCCATTTCTTGTTTCCTGTCATGTGTCTGGAACATCCACTGTCTATGTACCAGACATCCTACAAAACAGATTAATTAAGTTTGGGTACCCAACACTGTTTGGGTCCATATCTGTTAGCAATCATGCCTCCCATACCAAGTATGTATCCAAAAGGTCTTCTCTTTGGATAATTGAAGTCATCAACTTCATATGTATAAGGCATGGCAGAATAGCTTCTAATATTTTTACAGAAGGTATTCTGATACTTTTTTCCACCTTTTGGTGCATTCATATCCTTCTTCACTTTCCAATATGCAATAGGAAACCTTTCTTGCTTCATGTGTCTAGGAACATAGCTAGATTGATTTTTCTTAATCACATGATGCATTTTGTGGAATGGTTTCCTCTTGTATTTTGGAGGTGTGATATTCCAATCATCCTCTCGAGGGAAAAAGTCCGCCTTTACCTTTCGGATGGTCGTTGTTTTTGTATGATTGGAATTAGGATTTAGTCTCGTTGTTTCACTACAAAGGTGGGTTTTGACTTCACCGGAACAGATGATCCGTTGGAGACATGGTTCGTCCCTTTCTAAATTTTGGTCCATTAGTGGTCCTCAATTTAGAATTGTGTTGACTATTATCCCTACGTTCATCCCGATCGTTATAGCCAAGACCGTATCCGGATCCAAACCTTTTTGAGGGTTTGTAAGTGGTGCTTTTAGTGGTGCGGTGATTACCTTTATCGGTGAGGAGTTCTTCTTAATCGATTCGATGGTAACGGATGTATGGTCATCTCGCTTTTTGTTGATCATTTAAGTAGGTCTCCTTACTAGTTAATTCACTCTTGTTTTATCCAGCTCTTTCTTTAACCTCTTATTCTCTTTTCTTAGATCCTTGCATTCCTTTTCCGAATTTCATGATTCTTTTCAATTTCATCAAATTTAGTCATGAGATTTTGGACTAGGTCTCGTCGTATCTAATGGAAGACTAGAGGATTGTGCGTGTTAGATGTGAATGCATTAGATGAAGAACAGAACTAGATGTTACCTCGCCATCATCGATTCTTGAGCCATTAAACATAGGCTTGTTTCCTCAGTGTCTGAACTATCACTTTTGTCTTCATCCAATTCTTTGGTCATGAGGCATAGGCATGCCTTTTCATTTTCTGAGCTGTCTTCTTCATCACTATCATCTGAGTCATTGTCAGATGATTCTTCATGCTTTTCACTGCTGGATTCTGCCTTGAGTGCCTTCTTGCCCTTTCTCTTTTCAGATGCTTTGAATTTCTTCTTTTCATCATCTTTGTCATTTTCTTTAGGACAATCAGCGTTGAAGTGACCTCTCTTATTGCAGTTGAAGCATCTGTATTCATCATCTTTCTTCTTCATGTCTCTGTTTGAGCTTGACTTTTTGTTTGATGTTGAATTTCCCTTGAATGGCTTCTTTTTAAACCTGTCAAAACGTTTAACTAATAAAGCTACATGTTCTTTTAGTTCTTGTGTCTCTTTGCTGATGCATTCGGCAAAGTTACTTTGTTTGGGTGCGCTAATGCGCAAGTAATTTTGTGTGTCTCTCGCCGGACCACCATCTTCACCGTTCAATTCGAATTCATGAGCTTTCAATTGGGACATCGTTGTCGAGTGTCGTGCTTGCAAGATTTGTTGTTCCTCGATTACGATGTTATGATCTTCCATCTTTCGGTAGTCCTCTCAAGATCTTCAAGCATACTTCTTTTTGTGGATATGTGTGTCCAAGTCGTTGCGCTCACGATGATGCTTGAGAATCCGTTGTCCATTTGATCAATGGATTCACCGCTTCATTTTAAAGTTCTCAAATTTCGTTTTGCAACGTATAATTTGTTTTCTTTGATCGCTTCGATCCTTCATTTATCAATGATAGTTTGTCCCACATCTCCTTTGTCGTTTTGCGCTCTTGATTCTCATGAACATGTTGTCTTTTAGAGTCTTTAAGATCATATCTTTTGCTACAAAGTCTAGGTTTGCTCTTCTCCCGTCATCTTTGGTCCAATCTTTCTTGGGTTTGTCTATCTCCTTTCCTTGACCTCGCTCCCGTGCCTACCACGGTAGTGATCATGATTGGGCCGTCATTGATTACATCCAATCTCCTCATGAGTTGCCGCAAGATGAGATAACATTCTTATTTTATATTCATCAAAATTATTAACATTGAAAACAGTACTTTTGACAAGAAGTTTGAGGAATCCATCGGTGCAATTGAAGATAAAAATGGCGAGAATGAAAAACTTCGATTTGAAAACTATTTGAAAATATGTGATCTCCTTGTTACCGTAAATTAGATCCGAACAAAGTTCGATACTAGGAACACCGCTCCGCTACCAATTGTTGGTCCCGTAGAAGGGTGAAACTATAGTCGAGAGGGGGGGGGGAATGACTATAGTGGAGTTTCAAAAACTTTTCTTGAGTTTTAAAAGATTTGGAGCAAATGGATAAGTCCCTTCTTACTATGTTGTTTTCAAATCGCTTAGACAATCACGGATATGTGTTATGATGTAGGCAAATTAAATAAGTGTCAGTAAAGTAAATTGCGTAAATTAAATTGACACAAGGCTTATAGTGGTTCGGGGTGGTGTAATCCCTTAATCCACTCTTCTCCCGTGATGATCGGAGGAATTCACTATTGTTTCCATAGATACAACAAGATGATTGTCCTTGGCTTCCCAAGCTTCACAATCTACAAGACTATCACTCCTTGACCGCAACAAATGCTTCGGTGATTCGGTTTCCTTTTCTCGCTCCTTGAGATCAAAATCCTTCAACAAACTATCACAGCTTTCAACTCCTTCTCGCATTGCCTCTCGATTCGCTTGCTTCGAGTTTGATGTGAATGTGATTCACACACTTGCTTGATCAATCTCAATTCTGAATATGACTTTGTAGTTCTGATATTTGAGTTGATCACTAGATGTATCCTTGTAAGTTCAGAGAGAAGGCTTTTCTAATTGACAGAGTTTCTGCTTTCTTTCTTTTCTTAATCGTTATATTCTTTTTCTGTCAATGCCTTCTATTTATAGCCTTGAATAGCCTTGATTTTGAAATTCCGTCCGTTGGCTATATTAATGAGGGAATACTCCTTGATTTTATTCTTGATTCCCCCTTAATTGTATTCTCCTTGATTTCAGTGATCGGATTCTTCTTTCAAATGTATGGCACAAAATCCGTCCTTGATTGATCTTTTAATGATTGTGCATTTAATGCATGATCTACTGAATCTTCAATGTATATTAAATCTGATCTTGTAAGTGTCTCTTCACCGTCTGTAGAACGGTGGAGTGAGCCTTTTGATTTTATCGTCTCTCTCCGGTTTGGATAAATCTACTAACCTTCTTGTAGAGATTAATTAGTTATGTTTCATATCGTAAATCGCATAAGCTTCCACTGTGCTAAGATCGGGTGTCTCGATCGGTGCTATTACTTCTAGCACTATAGACCTTTATCCTTAAACCCGCACCACATCAAACTTCATGAAAGATGTATGAAGCGTAAAAATGCATTAAATAGCAAAGAAATCGGCCTCATCAATAGAGAATCTAGGCTCCTCCATTTTTCTAAAGGCCAAAAAAAACCAACATTGCCTCACCATTTGAATCAACAATCTTCAATCACCTAGGCCAAAACCACAACACAACAAGTAGTGGAATGCAAGGAAAGATTAAAACTAAATAAAGACACAATATGCCTGCAATAACACCTTTTACGAAGAATACATAGCGATATTAACAATAACACTGTAAAACATACTAGACTGAGCCAAACTAATGTACAGAAAACTAAATGAACATTCAGAATAGCTAGACAACAATAAAGATAAGAATTCGAGAATACAATAGTGCACTATCTGTTGGCTACCTGTAAAATCTAAGGTGACTAATCACGAAGTCCTCCAGTAACCAAAAGAACTTACCAATCGTTGGAACTGTAGACAAAACTGTGAAAAAATAGAACTAACATAAAGAAGAAACCTCTGTTTTTACTAATAACTTTCTGTACAAAAATTGACCACTCGGCCTCTTTTCTTATAGCTTTGAGAGGCAGAGTTTTTTCTGAAAAAGATAAACAAAATAAGATAAACTTGATAATCTTTAAGGTTTTTTGTATTTTAAACACATGTAGCTATCGTATCAATATGTAGAGAATCGGATTGCCTTCAAACTCTTGTCCACCACTCATATCTTTGCTCGAATGTGCAGGACTCAGTTTTGCTCAATTAATTGGATAAACCATGATTCAAATGCTACCTTATCACTCCAAACGCTGCCTTATCTCTCCAAATACGCAGGTATATCCAATATTTTGAATTTAGCATTTTAATCTGAAATGTGCTGAAGCTGTTTGACGATATGCTTGAATGAACTTGGACACATTTTGAGTCCTTTGAGTCTTTGTGTATGTATCTGGTCTGAATTGAGTCTGAGTCTGTTAATACCCCCCCTCAAACGAGGCTAGGGCTTGTGGTCAGGCCGAGTTTGGGCCTAATATACTGGAATATTAGTCTGGGGAGTGACTTAGTGAAGATGTCTACTGTCTGACCTGTAGCTGGGACATGTTTGGTGACCAAGAGTCCTCTGGCAACCTGTTCTCTAACATAATGGTAGTCTAGCTCAATGTGCTTACTCCGGGCATGGAAGACTGGGTTAACAATCATGTAGAGGGCACTTAGATTATCACAATAGAGCACTGGTGTGGAGGAGGTTGGAATCTTTAATTCTTTTAGAACATAAGTGAGCCAAGTTAATTCAGCTGTTGTATGAGCCATGGCTCTGTATTCTGCCTCAGAACTTGACCTGGACACAGTGGGCTGTTTTTTGGCACACCAAGAGATAATGTTGGGGCCTAGGAATCTGCATTAACCTGTAACTGATCTTCTCGTGAGGTGGCACCCTGCCCAATTAGCATCTGAATAGGCAGTGAGGTATAGATTTGATGATGCTTGTAGGGAAATGCCCAGGTTGAGGGATCCTTTGACATATCTGAGCAATCTATGAGCATTCTTCATGTGGTCTTGAGTAGGGTTTTGTAGGAACTGGGACATGTGATTGACTGCAAATGAGATATCTGGCCTGGTGAATGTTAAGTATTGAAGGGCACCAATTAGACTTCTGTAGAGGGTGACATCTGGAAAAGCTGGAGAGTCTGCCTGATCTTTGAGTTTGGTATCCATAGGGGTCTTCATAGGTGTTGGTCCCGTAGAAGGGTGAAACTATAGTCGAGGGGGGGGGGGGTGAATGACTATAGTGGAGTTTCAAAAACTTTTCTTGAGTTTTAAAAGCTTTTGAGCAAATGGATAAGTCCCTTCTTACTATGTTGTTTTCAAATCGCTTTAGACAATCACGATATATGTGTTATGATGTAGGCAAATTAAATAAGTGTCGTAAAGTAAATTGCGTAAATTAAATTGACACAAGGCTTATAGTGGTTCGGGGTGGTGTAATCCCTTAATCCACTCTTCTCCCGTGATGATCGGAGGAATTCACTATTGTTTCCACGATACAACAAGATGATTGTCCTTGGCTTCCCAAGCTTCACAATCTACAAGACTATCACTCCTTGATCGCAAATGGCCTTCGGTGATTCGGTTTCCTTTTGCTTTGCTCCTTGAGATCAAAATCCTTCAACAAACTATCACGCTTTCAACTCCTTCTCGCATTGCCTCGATTCGGCTTGCTTCGAGTTTGATGTGAATGTGATTCACGCACTTGCTTGATCAATCTCAATTCTAAATATGACTTTGTAGTTCTGATATTTGAGTTGATCACTAGATGTATCCTTGTAAGTTCAGAGAGAAGGCTTTTCTAATTGACAGAGTTTCTGCTTTCTTTCTTTTCTTAATCGTTATATTCTTTTTCTTGTCAATGCCTTCTATTTATAGCCTTGAATAGCCTTGATTTTGAAATTCCGTCCGTTGGCTATATTAATGAGGGAATAATCCTTGATTTTATTCTTGATTCCCCCTTAATTGTATTCTCCTTGATTTCAGTGATCGGATTCTTCTTTCAAATGTATAGCACAAAATCCGTCCTTGATTGATCTTTTAATGATTGTGCATTTAATGCATGATCTGCTGAATCTTCAATGTATATTAAATCTGATCTTGTAAGTGTCTCTTCACCGTCTGTAGAACGGTGGAGTGAGCCTTCTGACTTAGCCGTTAGTTCTTTCTTCGCCGTTTTGTTTTCTCTTTGCCGACAGTCAGTGTACTCAGCCGATTCACTGTTTTCTTCTTTGTTTTAGTTTCAGGAGAATCTTTATACTTCACTGATCCTTGATTTGGGTGAGATCAGTGTACACCATATTGGAATATTGAGTTTCATCACTTGAAACATAACTTAGACTTATCCAAGGTCATCACAGACTTCCTTGGTTATAAGTCAGATCATAATCCCTTCTCTCGTATCTCTGCCGGTGCTTGGTCGGCTTCACTCGCCGAATGTCTCGTTTTCATTTTGCCGTCCTACCAACTAGTACAATACTTGTCCGACTCAACTTATACAACATGTCAGACTCTAAGTAAAGACTTATACAGAGAATTCTAACTTATTTCAGGCTTGCTATAACAGCTAGTATGGCCATCATCAAAACATAATAAAATGTTCCTAACAATAGGCTTGCACTCAGTCATTACCATTCTATCTAGGACGGTAGTAGCGTAGTGAGACTGATTGAGATGTTGGCCAGTGTCTGTTTGCTGGATTTGTACACCTAGGAAGTGATGGACAGCTCCCAGATCCTTCATATGGAATTCTTGACTAAGTAGGTGCATAAGTGACTGTAACAGCTGGTGAGAGCATTGGATCCTGTAAGTAACATGTCATCCACATAGAGTAATAGCACTAAAGTGCCTTGGTTAGAATAGTAATAAAATAATGAAGGATCTGAGAGACTGCAAATAAACCCATGTTGAAGTAAAAAGGCACTAAATTTGTCAAACCAGGCCCTAGGGGCCTGTTTTAACCCATAAAGTGCTTTAGTTAACCTGCAAACATGGTTAGGGTACTGAGGATTAGACATACCTGGAGGTTGTTCCATGTAGATGGTTTCTGAGATGTAACCATGTAGGAAAGCATTTTTGACATCTAGTTGTTTAATGGGCCAATGGAAAGCAAAGGCAATACATAAAAGCAGTCTAATAGTGCTAGGTCGAACTACTGGAGAGAATGTTTCTATGTAGTCTAGACCATCAATCTGACTATAACCTTTAGCAACTAACCTTGCCTTTAACCTATATAGTCTGCCTTGGGGTGTGAGCTTGGCCTTAAACACCCATTTACAGCCTATGACATGCATCTGAGGGGTTCTAGGTACTAGAGTCCAAGTCTGGTTTTGTGTAAGGGCATCTAGTTCTTCTTTCATAGTAGCTGTCCATCCTTCATGCTGGAGTGCTGATTTGATAGTCTTAGGTTCTTTGGGGATAGTGTTATAGGACACAGAGAGGGCATACTTTGGATTAGGTTTGATGATTCCCTGTTGGGCCCTAGTTGTCATGGGATGTGTAGGTTCAGGGGCAGTGGCATGTGGTGAGGTGGATTCGGATTCTGAGGTGTTGGTGTCTGTGGGATCAGATTCTGAAGGTGTGGTGAGTGAGTATGTGCTGGAGCTGGGACTTTGGTCTTGTTTTATGTCAGTGGTTATGTCTGGTTCCTCTGATGTAGTGTGGCTGGTGTCTGTGGTGTCTAAGGGATCTAATGGCACTTCTGTGTCAATATTAGAATCAGGCAGGTCATTGTTGGAGTGGATCACAGGGCCAGAAAAATCTGGTGTGATGGAGTCTTCTGGTAAGGTTTGTGTTGAATGGGAAGGTGGTGTGGAGCATTTACAGGTCATAGGATTAGTAGGAGGGAGCCAGGGATCTATGAGGCCAAGGACATATGTGGTATTTGTGGGAATAGAGCTGTTGTGATAAGGGAACTATTTTTCATCAAAGGTAACATGTCTGGAGATGTAAAATCTCTTGGTAGGAGGGTGGAAACACTTGTAGCCCTTATGTTGGTTGCTGTAGCCAACAAAGACATAGGGTAAAGTTTTAGGATCAAATTTGTGTCTTTTAGTGTCCCAGGTATAAGGAAAACATTTGGAGCCAAACACTCTAAAACTAGAATAATCAGGTTGTTTATAAAACAATTTTTGATATGGTGAATCAGATTGAAGGGCAACAGAGGGTACTCTATTCATTACATAGACAGCAGTGGAAAAAGCTTCAACCCATAAGGATAAGGGGACCCTACTGTGAAACAACATGGTCATACCAAGCTCCCTAATAGTCCTGTGTCTACGTTCTATCATTCCATACTGTTCTGGGGTGTGTGGACAAGAAATTAAGTGCAGTATTCCTTGTTTTGTGAAGTGACTTCCTAAAGTGTTGTTTATGAATTCTCCTCCACCATCTGTGTGAAACCTCTTAATGTGTTGATTAAATTGTTTTTGCACATATGATTCAAAAGCTATAAACACATCAAAGAAATCAGATTTATTTTTTAAAGGCACCATCCACACATATTTGGAATAATCATCAATAAAACTTGCATAATATTTGAAATGACCTAAAGACTGAACAGGGGCTGGGCCCCATAAATCACAATGAACTAAATCAAAAATACTGGAACTAAAATGTTCTGACTAACTGAAAGGAAGTCTGTTTAATTTGCCAAGTTGACAACTTTCACAGATGTGTTCCTGTTTATTTTGTCCTACTACCTCAATGAGGCCTTTATTCTTCAATACTTGAATGGTTGGAAATTGAATGTGCCCTAGTCTCTGATGCCATAATTCAGTTAAGCATGTCCTAAATCTCTGAGAAAAATATACTTCCAGCTTCCTAGGTACCACATACAGGTTCCCTTTAAGGTAGCCCTCCACTAGGACCTGTCCTGTTGTCTTTTCCTTAAGAACACAAGTATTATTCGTAAAAGTGCAGTCTGCAAGGAATTGTAATGTTAATTGGCTTATAGACAAAAGATTTTTTTGCATATCAGGGACTAGAAGCACATTTTTTATGATAACAGGGTTAGTGTGATTAGTTATATGTACTTCACTAATACCTGTTATTGTTAATTTTGAGCCATTACCTATTACAACTGAATCTTTCCCTTTATATAGGGTCAGATTGTGCAGTATAGAGCTGTTACCTGTCATATGATTGGATGCTCCTGTGTCCATAATCCATTCTGTGTCTGCTATAGTGTTGTCCAGTGTGAGTGCTGACAGTGCCTGTGGAGTGTTGTCATCCTGTGCTTTAGGGTTCCACCAGCAGATTTTGGCAATGTGACCAGGTATTCCACAGTGTTGGCACGTTTCATCCCTGTATTGGTCTCTTTCCGCCTTAGACATTCTTTTAAAGATCTTTCTTTGTCCACTATTTGAGGCTGGTCCTGTTGACTGTTGTGCCTGGAATCCCCTTCCTGTTGAGGTAAATCTGGTGGAGGTTTCAGTCCTCTGTTGGGGCCTTTGTCCATAGAAGGCCATTTGAGTGAGAGGTTGTCCTTCTGTGCCTTTTGTAGAGAACCAGGTTCTCCTTTGATCCAGATTTTGTAGCTGAGAAACTAGTTCAGTGTAGGTTGGTCTGGGAGGCTTCAACATTGTAGTTGTGAATGTCTCATATTGGGGCCCTAGACTTGTCAATAAGAAGTAGACTTTTTCAGAGTCCTGTACTGGTTTTCCAATTGCTGCTAGACTGTCACACAGTCCCTTAAATTGTTGAATATGTTCATTGATACTTCTGTCTTCTTCTTTCCTCAGGAATGTGATTTGTTGCTTGAGATTGAACTCTCGTTCCTGTGAGTCCTGGGCATATGCCCCCTTGAGTGCATCCCATACAGCAAGGGCAGTGCTTTGAGACCAATCACAAGTGCAAGTGACTCTTCTGAAAGTGACCCAATTAACCATCCTCTGAGCAATCTGTCTGCCTTTTTCCACCTTGTGTATTCAGGGTTCCTTGTTTGCGTAGTAGATCCAGTTTCAGTGCTTGTTGTATTGAATTCTGCTGGTGCTGGTGACTCATTGTCCAGGTGATCAATGAGATCCTGACTTTCTGCTAGGGCCAAGGCCTGTTCTCTCCACAGGGGATAGTTTTTTGAGGTAAGTTTTAGGGATATGAAACTGGATACATTGAGGGATAGGCTTGTCATGATGTTTATTGGTCGTATATGGTGATAAATGGTGATTTATTATGGTTAAAAACCACTAGGCTCTGCTACCATGTGAAAAAATAGAATCCTATGTCGTTTCACAACCTGTCCTAATGCTCTTTCTACGATTCAAACCTCCATACGACAAGCCGTGTCTAAAGAACGCCGTATGGCTGCTTCCCTCATTCGTCTCCATTTCCATGATTGCTTTGTCCAGGGATGTGATGGATCAGTCTTACTAGAGGATAGTAACACCATACAAAGTGAGCGAGAAGCGATGCCTAATTTCAACTCGGCAAGAGGGCTTTGATGTTATAAAAGCGGTAAAAGCACGGGTGGAGAATGTATGCCCCGGTGTCGTTTCTTGCGCCGACATACTGCCGTCGCCGCAAGGGATGCCTCTCGCTATGGTGCGGGGGCCAACATGGCAAGTGAAGCTTGGGAGGAGAGATTCAACAACAAAGAAATCTTGCTCAAGCTAATACGGACCTTCCTAGATTCACCGAGAATCTTGATGTCCTTATTTCCAAATTTGTTGCCAAGGGTCTTAATGCCGAGAAATGGTTACACTTTCGGGAGCCCACTCGATTGGACAGGCGCGATGTGTCACCTTCCGGGATAGGATATACAGCAATGGAACTGAAAATATTGATGCTGGATTTGCAAGCACTCGCAGACGCGGTTGCCCGCCGGCGGCACCCAACGGCAACGGCAACAGCAATTTGGCACCGATAGAGTTGGTGACACCGAATCAGTTGGACAACATATACTACAAGAACTTGATTCAAAAGAAAGGTCTCTTTCATTCAGATCAAGTCCTCTACAATGGAAATGGAGGATCAACTGACGGCGTCATTTTAGATTATAGCCGAAACCCTAAAACATTTGCAGCAGATTTTGCAGCAGCCATGATCAAAATGGGAGATATTCAAACCCTAACTGGTGAAAATGGCATCATAAGGAGGATTTGCAGTGCTCCCAACTAGAATTTAAATGTTGAAGATTGATTCTTTAGCCATTTTTAATTTCCCCCAGCTATTTGTTGTCACATTATTTTATTTTATTTTTATTTTTTTTGGGTTTATTTCATTCATTTCTGTAAATTCATTTACATAAACGTGGATAATTTATGCAATTTGTACTATCTGACAGTTAATTAATATATTTGTATCATTTTTTTCCTAATCATTTTTGCAAAGTTAAAAAAACGTGACTCTTCTCCTCAAAAAAACAAAAAAAAACAAAAAAACAAAAAAACCGTGACTATGAGTATAATTTTATCGAAAAGTCAAGGCGCCATGTTAGGATTATAATAGTGTGAATACATTAATTAGGTATGAATACATTAATTACGATATATTCTGTAAATCATTATGTATTTAATACAGAGCCTAGATCCTTCGGCCAAGCACTATATATGTAACAGTTCCTGTATTCATTTTAAGTGTGAATAATACAATTACATCTTTCCAATATTGTTATCATGGTATCAGAGCAGTTGTGATCCTCTGGGCTCTCTCTCCTATCACCACAATATATTTTTTTTTCTTTCTTTTTCGGACTTTCCCTAATTCCCTCCCAATTTTTAGCCGCTTCTTCTCATCCCCTCCGATCATCCCTTCCGATCACCCCCTCCGGCCACTCCCCGCTTCCCATCCTCCACTTTTTTTTCTCTCTTCTCTGCATAATTTCTTTTCCTTCTCCGGCTCTGTTCTGTTTGCTCGCTTATTCCACCCATGGCCAACTCCAGCTCCTCTGTTACTTCCAGCCTAACCACACCCGCTGTTATCACCTCCGGCAACACCAACATTATTATACTTTCAGCCCCACTCCATGCCCCTATTAAACTCACAAATACTAATTATATGACTTGGAAATAGAAAATTTAATTCCCTTCTCTCTGCATACGATCTGCTTGGGTTAATCAATGGCACTCGGCCATGTCCACCACAAACCGTTGTCCGTGAATCAGCCACAATCCCCAATCCTGAATATACTTCCTGGGTTCGACAAGATAAATTTATTCTCAACACAATTTTGGGTTCAATTTCTTCTACTGAGGCGGCGTCCATTCACAGTGTTGATACGGCAAAAGAGGCGTGGGATATCCTTGCTGACATTTATGCGAAACCATCAATGGGGCTTATTAAGCAGCTCAAATTTGCTCTTCGCACCATTACCAAAGGTAACCAATCCATCTCTGCCTACATTCATGCAGTTAAATCCAAAGAAGATGAATTGGCTATGTTGGGCTCTTCTGTGGATAAAGAAGATCTTATTGATCACATATTAGCAAATTTGGGCGAAGAATATATTGATCTTGTTCGTGCAGTTCAGGCTCGGGATACGCTTATCACCCTCGAAGAACTTCATGAAAAATTATTAAACTTTGAAGCCGGTCTCCAATCACGCCATGTTTCGTTTACCTCTCCACATCCTACTGCCCTTATGGCCCAGCCCCAATCGCCACTCCTACCCACTCCTCCCCGTCGACCAATATCCCTACAACCATCCCCACAACCAGCCCCAACGCCTCAACCCAATCAAGGTCCCCGACAGCCTCGTCTGTATCAAGGAAAATGCCAGTTATGTGGAGTTTTTTGTCACAGTGCTAAACGGTGCCCTACGTATCCCTTCTTTCAACAACAATTTAATCAGTCGGCTCGGCCCACTCCTCAACCAGCTCGGCCCACTCCTCCTCCTCGTGCTCATCATGCTGCGGCCTCACCCTGGCTCCTTGACAGTGGAGCCTCTCACCACATGACTGCTGATCTTCAGACTCTTAGCCTCCACGAGCCTTATTCTGGCTCTGATGATATTCAGATAGGGGATGGCTCCTCACTTCTGATCACTCACACGGGTTCTACAACTCTATACTCTCATACTTATTCTTTTCGTTTATCTAGTGTCTTATGTGTTCCCCGCATTACCCGCAATTTATTGTCTGTTTCTCAATTTTGTCTAGATAATAATGTTACTATTGAATTCTTACCCGATTCTTTTCTTGTAAAGGACCGTCAGACCGGCTCATGTCTCCACCAAGGAGAAGCTAAGGATGGCCTATACATCTGGACCTCCTCTCCACTTTTGGCTTTTGCTGCTAATAAAACAACTTCTGTGACTTGGCATCATCGCTTGGGCCATCCTGCCTCCTCCATTCTTCAGCATATTCTTCATCAACATTCCTTGCCTGCTATCCCCTCCACTGCTTCCCACTGTGATGCATGTTCCAGCCACAAAAGTCATCGTCTTTCATTTTCAGTTTCTACTTAACGTTCTTCCCGCCTTTTAGAAATAATTTTTTCTGATGTATGGACATCGCCGCCATGTCTGATTAATTTAATGCTCTTGTCACTAATGGTACTTGGTCTTTGGTTCCTTGTCCTTCGCAGGTTTATCTGGTTGACAGCAAGTGGGTTTTCCGAATCAAACGCAAGGTTGACGGTTCAGTTGATCGATACAAGGCGCGGTTAGTAGCTAAAGGCTTTACTCAACGCCCTGGTGTGGATTACTTTGAGACCTTCAGTCCCGTTATTAAGCCTACTACTATTCGGCTTGTTCTCTCTCTGGCTGTCTCTCATGGGTGGTCCATTCGACAACTCGATGTTAATAATGCTTTCTAGCAGGGTACTTTGACTGAACAGGTTTTTATGGCCCAACCACCGGGATTCTCTGATTCTGATAATCCTGACTATGTCTGTCAGCTCCACAAATATATATCTATGGCCTTAAACAGGCGCCTCGTGCTTGATATTCGGAGTTGAAACGGTTTCTGTTGTCCATTGGCTTTTCCAACTCTGCTGCTGACTCCTCGCTATTTGTCCTCACTTATTCTCATACATACCTGGTTGTCTTGGTTTATGTCGATGATATCATCGTCACCGGTACTGACTCTAGTGCCATTTCGGCCTTTGTGGATCGTTTGGGTTCTCGTTTCTCTATCAAGGATTTGGGCTCTCTCTTATTTTCTGGGTGTTCAGGTTGAATCCACTTCATCTGGTCTCTTGCTCCATCAGCACAAATATGTTCTTGACTTGGTCAGCAAGTTCAATATGAGTGATGCTAAAGCCGTCCTCACCCCGTTACCTCCTGACACTATTCAACTTATGCTTCAACCTGCTGCCGCATTTGATGACCTGTCTGCCTACCGTCAGCTTCTTGGCAGTCTTCAGTATCTACTTTTCACCCGTCCAGACCTGGCCTTTGCTGTGAATAAACTCTCTCAGTATATGCATGCCCCTACCGTCCAACATTGGGCCCTCACCAAACGCCTCCTTCGCTACCTTGATGGCTATACTCGTTGTGGTATACCCTTGTATCGCTCGTCTCCACTTGTCCTTCATGCCTTCTTTGATGCAGACTGGGGTGGCAACAAGGAAGACTATTCCTCTACCAGTGGTTACTTAGTTTTTCTGGGTCGAAATCTTATTTCCTGGAGTTCCAAAAAGCAGAATGCCATTGCTCGTTCTTCGACAGAAGCAGAGTATCGTTCGGTTGCTACCACCGCCGCTGAGCTTAATTGGGTTACCTATTTGCTACAGTCTCTCGGCTTCACCGCATCAACACAGGTTCCTACTATCTTTTGTGACAACATTGGTGCTACTCAGCTCAATGCCAATCCGGTTTTCCATTCACGAATGAAGCACATCGGCATTGACTTTCACTTTATTCGGGATTAGGTTCAGCAAGGTCAATTACGAGTTACTCATGTAGCCAGTGCTGATCAGCTAGCGGATGCCTTAACTAAACCATTGCACGCATACCCTTTCATCACTTTTGTTTCAAGCTTGGCCTAATCTCCGATAGTCCAACTTGAGGGGGCGTGTTAGGATTATAATAGTGTGAATACATTAATTAGGTGTGAATACATTAATTACGATATATTCTGTAAATCATTATGTATTTAATACAGAGCCTAGATCCTTCTGTCAAGCACTATATATGTAACAGTTCATGTATTCACTTTAAGTGTGAATAATACAATTACATCTTTCCAATATTGTTATCACGACATTTTTTAGAGGAAGAATAATCTTTTTATCATACAAGATAGAACAACATCAGGAACAGTGGAACTCCCCCATACTTCAAAAGATGATGAACCATAAATTGAGGGCCAGCCTCCTGTCTATGACCCGCCCAACAGGCAGGGCCTCTATTTACTTGTTTTAATAATAAAAAAATCTAATAAGGTAAAATCAGCTCAATATCTTTATGTATTAAAAAAATTCTTAAACATTTGATGAAAATGCATGGAAGATAAGGGAAGGAAAAACATGAGATTTTCTGTGCGAGCATCCAGAATCTGACTCAAATTTGAAGGTCTTCGTCTTGAGGTTGCTATCTTTGAATTATCCAAGTGAAATCACTTTCAATAATTGTAACTCCCCGCCCGTTCATCTGAGCCACGTACATCCGGTACGGGTCATTCGGCCATGTCCTAATTAATTAAATAACCCGAGCACGAACCCTCTGACTTATCACAAAACAAAGCAGAAGTATTAAAACTTAAGACAAATCCCGGGAATTACTCACGGAATAAACCAGTTGTTTCCCAATAAAACTAGTGGATCCAATCTTTTTTTGGATCTCTTAACTAAAAAAAATATTCTGTTCAAAAAACAAAAACAAAAAGACTAACAATTTATCGAGTCATAACCAAAACCGGTGTACATTAGCCTCACTAACATATATCTGACATTTGGAAAGACAAAATCCCTAGATATATATTCACATTACCTGTGATATATCATTTCAAAAGATCTCATACATAAACATGTGTACTGCAAGTATACATAGGTGACCGCAGCTATGCTGTCCAAATTGCAATGAAGCCAACTGAAAGCTATGTCGTTTCTGGGATTTGGGCATTCTGTAACTGAAAGCTATGTCGTTTCTTATATTGTATAATGTAATATCCCGATTTTCGAATTAAGGGCAATTCGGTCTTTTAATAAATCGGAATATTATGTTCTTTTGGTTTTTAAAGGTTTTATAAAAGAAAAAAGGATAATTAAAGGACTTAAATAATAATTAGAGATAATTGGGATTTATAAAAAGGGATATAATCCTAATTATTAACCTAGTTGTTATTTTGTCAAAAAAAAAAAAAAAAAAGGAGCAGCCGCATTCTTTTGAAGAAGGGCGCAAGTTTAGAAAAAAAAAAGAGAGAGGAAGAACTTTCAATCCCCAGGCTTAACCCGTTGATCTTTTGGACAGACATCTCAAGGGAAAAAGAATCACCGCGGCAAGAGGATCGTTTGGATATCAACCATCCTTAGAACCGTTAACGTAAGTTCTCATCACCGTTCTTGTTTAGGGTTCGTTTTCAGCATTCAACCTGCGTTTTTCTGTGTTTAAGCATCGTAGTAATCCTATGGTGTCAATCGTTTTTAGGCTCGGTGTTAAAAGGTTTATCTTTTTCAAGCTTTGGTTGCGTGGATCGTAGTAGCTCGCAAGAATCGAGGTAACGTGGTTTTCTTATCGTATGGCTAAGTTCTCGTAAGGTCGTAGGCAATCTTTTTGTATTGTTTTCTGCTGTTTCATCTGTTAAAAATCGAGTTTTTGGGGTGCATGTGCGATGGAAATCGCAGGGTTAAGTTGCGGGGGGAAATTCCCGTGTGGACGGGCGTCCGTGGATTCGGACGGGCGTCCGGTTCCTCTCAAAGTGGACGAGCGTCCGGTTCCCTTGGACGAGCGTTCAAGGTGAAATTTTGATACAGGATTGAATTGAGTTTGGATGAACGGGCGTCTGGCCTAATGGACGGGCGTCTGCTTCCTCTGCAAATTGGACGGGCGTCCGGACTTTCTGGACGGGCGTCCAAGGAGTAGTTTTCATACAGGATGTGATGGCTTGAAGGTGGACGGGCGTTCGGTCTTCTGGACGGGCGTTCAGTCTGTCGGACGGGCGTTGGTCTGTGTCTCTAGTTTTCTATTGTCTTGTGATGTCGGCTTGCTTCTCGTGCTTTATAACATGATCTTTACTTGCATGACCTTACGTGACAAAGCTCGAACTAGCTTCTGGTGCGTTTAGTTCCGGCACCACATGGATTCCCTAAAAGGATGAAGTGTGGGACCACTGGAAGCTTCGGATTTGCCTTGTGCTTCGATAAGCTAGGGTTTATCGATGTCTGTGTAATTGCTAGGGCTTGTCCGTGTCTAGAGGTCTAAGTACGAGGGTAGGAAGTGTGAGGGAGCTTACCTGAAAATACTTAGGTGGCTAGTTAAATACCTAATCAAACGTATGTGTTAGATTAAAAGCTTAAACATCATGCAATGCTTGGTAAGGCATAGTACAATATCGCGATGTGTTCTCGACTAGACAAAGTAGATCGTACCCACGCCGGCCAATCGATTGGCCGGATAAAGCGTCCGGTGCACTCGCCGGTCATCACACCATCGGGACTCGGATATTCCCGGGGCTACTAGAGCGAGTCTCTAAGTAGGTTGCACCCAGTTGTTCTAGTACATCCTATTACTAGGCGTAGTGCCCTTGTTATTCATGATGTAACAAACTTGAGCTAAGCTAGATACCCTTGGAACCTCATGTTATGCAATGAACATAATGTGATAGTTAGCTAGGGCTAATAACGGAAATGAATTAATAAAAGACGGTATTGCTTTTATTTCTTTATGAGGGCATGGTTATACGATCTTCTACACGTTACTGAGTACTTTTGTACTTACCCCGTTACGTTGTTTTGTCTTCTCCTTTTCCCCAAGAAGGTGAACAGGTGGTTACCGCTGATGAGTTCTTTGATGACGATGATGTTTGAGTTGGAGTTCGAAGACTTAGATCTTTTAGTTGTTTCTTTTAAAACAGTTGTTTCAAGTTTTGAATAATGTTGTTCTTCCTTTTGGATTAGTTACCTTTGAGCCCTTTTGGATTTAATTTTGGATGATTAGTTCTTTGAATGGATTTTAGTTTTCACAGCATTGATTACCGTATGTTGCGATCGTTTGTTTTCCCGAGTTGTTGAGTTGTTTTATCTTCCGCGCCGTTTGGATTCTGATGTATGACGTAAGGCTTGCATGTATTATTGAGTTTTATTCGATAATATATGTGCCGAGCGCTCTTTCCGGATAAGGACTCGGTGTCCGGGAAAGGGGCGTTACAGTTGGTATCAGAGAGAAAGGTTTTCTTTGCTGTGTAGGACTTGGTTTCCTTTAAGATAAGTTTAGAGCTTTAGTAACCCCTCTCTTTCTTGGCTACAGGATGGTGCTTACTAGAGGAGGAGCTAGTTCGTATAACGCCGAGGCAGATAATACCCAGACAAGTAACGCAGAGACGGATTTTACTGAGGTTGTGGTTCCGAGAAGGAGGAGGAGTGGACCAGCTACTCAGGTTCCTCCGGTCACTCAAGTGAACAACCCCAGTCATGGTGGAAATCAAGGACCAAGTAATTCTGTTAGAGGTCGAGTGGAACAAGCGGGTCCTTCAAGGTTTAGCACCCGCGTACCGGTTTCTACATCGCCCCAAGGACCACCACTTGGACCGGGTTGGGACTTTCTAACCCACCGGCCGCCGGTTCTTCGCTTATCCACGGTATCCATGTTTCCGTCTACACCGTTGAGTTTCACTCCTCGGCCGACGCTTCGACCTCCACCACCACCTAGATCGAGTTCTTTCATAGCACCCGGCTACACCCGGCCGCAACGAGTTATCGAATGCCCCACCGGTACGGCGGCGGTTTCGCCATCGGCGGTTTGGGGGTTATGATAGACCAATAGATTGGTATGAGAAAGTGAAGAAGCATAGGGTACCGAGTTCTTCGGTAATGTTGAGCCGCCGACGCAGCGGACACCGTGGCTTCGTCGTTTTGAAAAGGCATGCGAAACATGAGGGCCCCGAAATCCGAATGGGCTCGGTTGGCGATATCCTTGTTGGCGGGTAATGCGAGAGAGTTGGATGGAGTCTTATGAGCAAGCTAATCCTAGAATCACGAGATTGGGCGGTATTCAAGGAGTTGTTCTATCGGAATACTTCCCTAGAACGGCACAAAATGCAAAGGCCAACGAGTTTCTGAGTTTAAAACAGGGAAGAAATACTACAGTGTCACAGTACTCTCAGAAGTTTCACGAGTTGGGCAGATTCTACCCCGAGATTATGAAGAGTGAAGAAAAGAAGATAGACAAGTTTATGGAAGGGTTGTCACATGATGTGGCAAAAGGTATGCTTGGAGATAGACCGACGAGTATGGCAAGCGTCATGGATAGAGCATTGACAGCGGAAAGGTTTGCCAACAGGCCGACCGTTGTAGTTGGGGACAAGAGGCCATTCTCAAATTTTCAAGGAGGTAATAGAGGGGCGCCACAGCAGAATGTAAAGAAGTCAGGGAGTTTAGCAATGAAGAGTTCGACAAGTGGGACGCCACCGGTTTGTGCTAAGTGTAACAAGGCACATACAGGAGATTGCATGGCGGGTAGCTTGAATTGTTTCCACTGCGGGGAAGCGGGACACTACTCGAGGGCATGTCCTAAGAAGATCTCTCAAGGAAATCAGGTAGGAGGGCGAAGTAACCAGCAGGGTAGTCGTCCTACAGGTAGCAGACCAGTTCGTGTTTTTGCAACAGATGCGGAGCCAGAGGAGTTAGATGACTTTGTGGTGACAGGTACTTTTTCAGTGTTTGTGTTTCTTATAAATATTTAATATGATATAGCGCGCATATGATATTACATATTTATACGTAAATTGATTCACTTTTAGGTACCATAATCATAGATAAGCTAGCAGTTTCAGCTCTGTTTGATACCGGAGCTTCAGGAACTTTTGTTTCTTCAAACATAGTCAAGAAGTTAAACCTACCGCTTAAGGAGTTGGAGAGACCCTTGAGTATATCCACCCCTTTGGGCCGAGTCACCGGATGTGTGCTCAAGTCACACCCTCGGTCGACATTAGAGTTGGGACTTACAAGTGCCAGCATGCCCTGACGGTGTTGGATTTCTCAGACTTTGATGTTATCCTAGGCATGGACTGGTTGTCTAAGAACCATGTCTTTTTGGATTGTAAAGGCAAGAGAGTAATCTTTAAAGTTCCAGGAAAATCAGCTAGGACGTTTCAGGGTATCGTATACAAGCCTAGCAAGAAACGACATCCGATCATCTCGGCAGTTAAAGCCTTAAAAGCCTTGAGGCAGGGTTGCCAAGGTTTTGTGGTGTACGCGCTAGATAAGGAAAAGCTCAAACCCGAGTTAGGAGAGACTCGTGTAGTTAAGGACTTTCCTGAAGTTTTCCCGGAAGATTTGCCAGGACACATGCCTGATAGGGCCATAGAGTTTGAGATCGAGTTGATCGCAGGAGCTTCACCAGTAGCTAAAGCGCCATACAGGATGGCACCAGCTGAGTTGAAAGAGTTGAAGATTCAGCTTAGGGATATGTTAGAGAAAAACATCATCCAGCCAAGTACATCACCGTGGGGAGCACCGGTTTTGTTTGTGAAGAAGAAAGATGGGAGTATGCGCTTGTGCATCGATTACAGAGAGTTGAATAAACTGACAATCAAGAATAAGTATCCTTTACCAAGGATTGACGATCTGTTCAGCCAGTTGCAAGGTAAGAAGGTGTTCTCTAAGATTGATCTTAGGTCCGGTTACCATCAGTTGAAAATCAAGGTGTCGGATATACCTAAGACAAATTTTTCGGTACGAGGTATGGACATTATGAGTTTTTGGTCATGCCGTTTGGACTCACTAATGCTCCATCAAAGTTCATGGACCTAATGCAAAGAGTTTTCATGCCTTATCTCGACAAGTTTGTGATTGTCTTCATAGACGACATTTTGGTATACTCTAAAGACGAGGAAGAGCATGAAGAACACCTAAGGATAGCGCTACAAACCTTAAAAGAGAACAAGCCGTATGCCAAGTTTTCCAAGTGCGAGTTTTGGTTGGATCAAGTCGGTTTTCTTGGACATATAGTTTCGGAGAAGGTATTAAGGTAGATCCGGCAAAGATAGAAGTCATTTCTAAGTGGCCTAGACCGACATCGGTGACGAGAGATAAGGAGTTTCTTGGGTCTAGCAGGTATTACCGGAAGTTTGTAAAGGATTTCTCGAAGATAGCTACACCTCTCACGAGACTTACTCAGAAGAACGTCAAGTATGAGTGGACTGATGAATGTGAGGAGGCCTTTCAGACTTTGAAAGAAAAGTTGACCACAAACTCCGGTGTTGGCTTTACCGGAAGTTTTTGGTAACTACGACGTGTATACGGATGCATCGGGTCAAGGTTTGGGTTGTGTATTGATGCGGTCGGGAAAGGTGATTGCTTATGCATCTAGGCGCTAAAGTTGCATGAGAAGAATTACCCTACACACGACCTAGAGTTGGCGGCGGTGGTGTTTGCTCGAAGCTTTGGAGACACTATTTGTATGGTGTCAAGACAAGGATCTTCACGGATCATAAGAGCCTTAAGTTCTTCTTTACTCGGGAGAATCGAACATGAGACAAAGAAGATGGTTAGAGTTTGTGAAAGACTACGACTTGGACATTCAATACCACCCGGGTAAGGCGAATGTCGTAGCCGATGCACTTAGCCGGAGAGCGGTTAATGCTATCACCACCTTACAAGAAGTTGTGGATCGCTTGGATAGAATGCGATTGAAGTGGTTGAGCGAAGGATGAAGACCAGTTTATGGCGCCATTGATGGCGAGGTCAGATCTGCTAGATGAGATACGGTTTAAACAAGATAAGGACCCAGTGATGGTTAATTTGAAGCGGGTGGCCCGAGAAAAACCTACAGTGGGTTATCAGTTGGACAAGAGTGGTTATCTTTGGTATGGAGACCGTTTGTGTGTACCATATGTGGATGGTCTAAGAGAGAAGGTTATGGATGAGGCTCACAAGATTGCTTTTGCGGTTCACCCCGGAGCCACTAAGATGTATAGAGATCTCAAGGAGAAGATCGAGTTGATACGGAAGAATCTGAAAGCTGCACAAGATCGTCAGAAGAGTTGGGCCGATGTTAGAAGAAGACCGTTAGAGTTCGAGGTCGGGGATAGAGTTTACCTTCGAGCATCTCCAATGAAGGGTGTCAAGAGGTTTGGTCAGAAAGGAAAGCTAAGTCCAAGATACGTAGGACCTTTTGATATCATCGAAAGAGTTGGGAAGTTGGCTTATAGACTACGGTTGCCGAATCGATGTCTAGAGTCCACAATGTCTTCCACGTATCAATGCTTAAAAGGTGTTTATCAAAAGTGGATGTGGAATCTGAGATTGATCCGGAAGTGTTACAAGACAACCTATCATACGTGGAAAAGCCGATCAAGATTCGGACGAAAGGAAAGAATGATCAAGAGGCGAATGATCCCGTTAGTGTTAGTGCGGTGGAGCAACCATGCACCGACGGAAGCCACTTGGGAAGTGGAAGCGGACATGATAGACGAGTTCCCAGAGTTCCCTCATCTTCCAGGTATGTTCTAGTTTCGAGGACGAAACTCCTCTTAAGGGGGGAGGAATGTAATATCCCGATTTTCGAATTAAGGGCAATTCGGTCTTTTAATAAATCGGAATATTATGTTCTTTTGGTTTTTAAAGGTTTTATAAAAGAAAAAAGGATAATTAAAGGACTTAAATAATAATTAGAGATAATTGGGATTTATAAAAAGGGATATAATCCTAATTATTAACCTAGTTGTTATTTTGTCAAAAAAAAAAAAAGGAGCAGCCGCATTCTTTTGAAGAAGGGCGCAAGTTTAGAAAAAAAAAGAGAGAGGAAGAACTTTCAATCCCCAGGCTTAACCCGTTGATCTTTTGGACGACATCTCAAGGGAAAAAGAATCACCGCGGCAAGAGGATCGTTTGGATATCAACCATCCTTAGAACCGTTAACGTAAGTTCTCATCACCGTTCTTGTTTAGGGTTCGTTTTCAGCATTCAACCTGCGTTTTTCTGTGTTTAAGCATCGTAGTAATCCTATGGTGTCAATCGTTTTTAGGCTCGGTGTTAAAAGGTTTATCTTTTTCAAGCTTTGGTTGCGTGGATCGTAGTAGCTCGCAAGAATCGAGGTAACGTGGTTTTCTTATCGTATGGCTAAGTTCTCGTAAGGTCGTAGGCAATCTTTTTGTATTGTTTTCTGCTGTTTCATCTGTTAAAAATCGAGTTTTTGGGGTGCATGTGCGATGGAAATCGCAGGGTTAAGTTGCAGAATTCTGGGAAATTCCCAGGTGGACGGGCGTCCAGGGATTCGGACGGGCGTCCGGTTCCTCTGCAAAGTGGACGAGCGTCCGCCCCTTGGACGAGCGTTCAAGGTGAAATTTTGATACGAGGATTGAATTGAGTTTGGATGAACGGGCGTCCGGCCTAATGGACGGGCGTCGCTTCCTCTCGCAAATTGGACGGGCGTCCGGACTTTCTGGACGGGCGTCCAAGGAGTAGTTTTCATACAGGATGTGATGGCTTGAAGGTGGACGGGCGTTCGGTCTTCTGGACGGGCGTTCAGTCTGTCGGACGGGCGTTGGTCTGTGTCTCTAGTTTTCTATTGTCTTGTGATGTCAGCTTGCTTCTCAGGCTTTATAACATGATCTTTACTGCATGACCTTACGTGACAAAGCTCGAACTAGCTTCTGGTGCGTTTAGTTCCGGCACCACATGGATTCCCTAAAAGGATGAAGTGTGGGACCACTGGAAGCTTCGGATTTGCCTTGTGCTTCGATAAGCTAGGGTTTATCGATGTCTGTGTAATTGCTAGGGCTTGTCCGTGTCTAGAGGTCTAAGTACGAGGGTAGGAAGTGTGAGGGAGCTTACCTGAAAATACTTAGGTGGCTAGTTAAATACCTAATCAAACGTATGTGTTAGATTAAAAGCTTAAACATCATGCAATGCTTGGTAAGGCATAGTACAATATCGCGATGTGTTCTCTCGACTAGACAAAGTAGATCGTACCCACGCCGGCCAATCGATTGGCCGGATAAAGCGTCGGTGCACTCGCCGGTCATCACACCATCGGGACTCGGATATTCCCGGGGCTACTAGAGCGAGTCTCTAAGTAGGTTGCACCCGCTTGTTCTAGTACATCCTATTACTAGGCGTAGTGCCCTTGTTATTCATGATGTAACAAACTTGAGCTAAGCTAGATACCCTTGGAACCTCATGTTATGCAATGAACATAATGTGATAGTTAGCTAGGGCTAATAACGGAAATGAATTAATAAAAGACGGTATTGCTTTTATTTCTTTATGAGGGCATGGTTATACGATCTTCTACACGTTACTGAGTACTTTTGTACTTACCCCGTTACGTTGTTTTGTCTTCTCCTTTTCCCCAAGAAGGTGAACAGGTGGTTACCGCTGATGAGTTCTTTGATGACGATGATGTTTGAGTTGGAGTTCGAAGACTTAGATCTTTTAGTTGTTTCTTTTAAAACAGTTGTTTCAAGTTTTGAATAATGTTGTTCTTCCTTTTGGATTAGTTACCTTTGAGCCCTTTTGGATTTAATTTTGGATGATTAGTTCTTTGAATGGATTTTAGTTTTCACAGCATTGATTACCGTATGTTGCGATCGTTTGTTTTCCCGAGTTGTTGAGTTGTTTTATCTTCCGCGCCGTTTGGATTCTGATGTATGACGTAAGGCTTGCATGTATTATTGAGTTTTATTCGATAATATATGTGCCGAGCGCTCTTTCCGGATAAGGACTCGGTGTCCGGGAAAGGGGCGTTACATATAAAGCTGACGTTTCTATATACACATGTAGTGAAGTGTGTGAACTAGTCGTTTATGCTTTTATCTCCGGATAGAGGAACATTATGCAACCATGTTTCTTGTTAAGATACAGTGATATGTTTGGATTGCTGAAATGAAATGGAATATAATAAACGTCATTCCATTCATGCATTAATTTGATACACGATGGAATGAAATTCATGACATTTGATATGAGGTGACAATTGACACGACAGTAGTGGGTGTGGCGGTGTGTGCATGAAGTTGACCGACATTCGATATGAGTTGACAAGTGACATGGTGGGTGGTGCAGTCAGTGTGTGGAAAGGCTGAGGTGCGAGGGTGCGTGATGATCGCCGGTGTTGGTGGGGTCGGATGGTGGTGCGGTGACACTACTAAAAAAAAGCTTTTGCCGTGGATGAAAAGTGCCACTAAAAGCTAAAAAACTGACACTAAAGACCTATTGTGACACCTATTGTTTTTGTGTCACCCGTGACAAGCAACTATGTGGCAAAAAATTATTGCCACGCTTTTTGCCACACCGCAGCAAAAAGGTAAAATCTATTGTCTCGGTACCACACCGCGGCAAAAAGTTAAAATCTATTGTCACAGTACCATACCGTGGCAAAAGCAAATAATTATAAAAGATTAGATAAAAACATAATTTTTGCAATACTTTTATTCAGGTGCCACAAAAACAAATGGTTTTTTAAAAAAATAGCAGAAAATTGTTTCCCCCACCCCGAACCCCCACCCCACCCGAACCCGAACCCCAACCGCCCCACCTCGCCCCACCCCATCCGCCCCGCTGACAAATCACTTCTACAGTACGTACAGTAATGTGGAGAAAATTTCTAGGATAAAGAAAGGAAAAAAAAATCACATCTTATAATGAAAGATCCATCATACAGTGAAGAAACGAAATGTCACATCTGTTAGGAAATCTACGCGGAAACGCAGCGGAATTTAAAATTTTATTTAGTTTTACCAAGATCGACTCCGTCTAAGCAACAAGCATAAAAGAAGTAAATGAGAAAATTACTTTGGATGATTTAAAAGATCGAAGTTTTATCGTCTACGGTTGATGGTCCAAGCACCGAGCCGTCCAAGTGTCTGGCCTCTAGCGATAATCCACACGAACAACCGCCGGAATCTTCGAAGGACTGCTACCGGAAAAAGTCAACTACTAGGTCGCATTTTCTTCTTCCCACAAAACTCTCACAAGAACTCTCTCTTTTATTGTATGTAAATAACAAGTATTGTGATACAAAAGAGCTTGACACAACTGTACTTATATAGGAGCAATGGGCGCCCAAATTATCTTGACTGTAGTAGGGAACAAGAAACTATTTTCACAATAGAATGATGATTTAATAATCAACTAGATAATTGATTGATTATCTCATTAAGTACTTTCTTTAATCTCATTAAGTTTTTTTCCAAGATATATTTATACTTTCTTTAATCTCATTAAGTTTTTTGAATATATCTTTATTATATTACCATAAATCAATTTTACATATACACATATATATATACACAATAATATAATGTAATGATTAATTAATTTGCAAAATCCATGTGTATCATGTACACATCTATAATTTCGACGCACATACACACACACACACACACACACACACACATATATATATATATATATATATATATATATATATATATATATATATTAATCAACATAATTAATATACGTATTATATTTATTCATAATAAATAAATACCACAATATTAGTTTATCACTATAACACTTTATAGTAGGCATAGATAAATCCTCCCTCAGTTATCGCTATAACCACAAATTAATGCTGGCTAGTTATTCATATGCGTGTGACCCGATAGGTTTCTGAATATGTTGGCCGTAAGTATAAAGTGCATTTACTAAAATACCCTTCACACCTAACGATCATGGATAGCGTCTAGCAACACGTCCACGACCCCCAATCATCGGAAAGAGTCAAGTGCTATGACTACAACCTTTCATGTGAAACGGTTACCGTGTAAATAGAATCCTATCGATGTAATATTATCAATACGGTCGTATCTTGAGTGACAAACTTTGACGACCGAATATTATAATCTGGATATCATGCTCTCTCAAAGTAACTCATTTACTCCCACTTTGCAAAGATTCACGAGAGCTAGACATTCCTTATAAGAAGGCCCTTTCGGATATTTACTCCTATTCATAGGATACGCGATTTCCGGATGAGCAACATGAATCCTACGCATGTTTCAGTATCACACCCAATCACTACATGATCGCCTCATGGCTAAGGGAAACCTCAATAGTTTCAAAGTATGACAATCCACACCGTGATGTCATGAAGACCCCGGTCTCAGGATAATTACACAACCGCCACATAGTACGACACTTAATAAAGTAAGTGGGTCAGTCTAACGTATGCATTCTCTAATAAACATCCACATATAATCCAAGCGTCTATACACTTCGATAGAAGGGATCTATCCCTATCTTTATAAGATAGATAACATCTAATACGTGCTAGTCTGATCATACTATTAATGTCTGATGAGAGTCAACTTTACTATGCTCCGGTGCATGTTTAAACCCCCGTTTACAACACTTTTGTTTCATTCCGGGTAGTTTTAGATCATATGTAGGGCAAAAACTACATTGCACATCCACTATGAGGCAAACCATCACATAGATGGAAAACCTCACCATTTTACGATGTTTTTAGCTCATTTTTGAGCTCTAGTTGTCTTGCGGAGTTACGCTTGGATGTTGTGAAGCAAGATACAAGTGACTCGAGAACCCGGAAGTTGAGGCATTGGGCTTAGAAACATGAAACCGAGGCTCGGGGATGGAAAATTGAAGAAAAGGTGAAGATTTGGAGGTTTGGCATCCAGTGCGGGGGCACCAGATCCAGTGCGGGCACACCAGGGAGGCAGAATGTCCAGTATTGATACAGAGCTGCCAGTGCAAGAACACCAAATTTAGTGCAGGTGCACAAGAGAAGCAGAAGGTCCAGGTTTTGGTACAAAGAGCTAGTGTGAGCGTACTAAAAGCCAGTGCAAGCGCACTGGACGAGGCAGATCCAATTTTCCAGCCAACAAGAGCAAGTGCGTGCGCACCAGACTACTTTTCTGCACATTTGGGAACACATATAAATACGTTTTGCTCAGATTTTTCACATACTTCTCCACACTCTTACACACATACTCTCAGAGAGAAACACATACTCTAGGTCAAAATTTTCCTCTTTTCGCTTTAGATTAATTTCTACACCTAATTTACTTAGATTAAGCTCAATCTAGCTTAGATTATAGCTCCTCTTACTTTATTTTTGCATTTTTGGATCTTCTTCTTCACCAAGTGACATGAGTTTGTATGGAGATTGAAGAAACATCATCCTCTTTGAATATTGGTAATTAATTTAGTTTCCTTTCTTGTTTTATGGCTTTGTTTCTCTTTTTGATTTCTATTTCTTGTTTTACCATGAGTAGCTAAACCTATCATAGCCAAGTCATGTGAAAATTGAAGAAATCTTCCTCTAATTGATGAAATTGAGAATGGGTAGTGCTTAATTGTTGTTGTATCGACGAATTCATGTCTTAAAACTTGTTCTTAATGCTTGAATTAGCTTGATCACCTAGTTCATGATCACACACATCACTTTTATAAATGTATGTTGCGAAGGGGTGTGGGGAAAGGGGTTTTAAGATCATGTCTTATAATCAACTGAGTTGTTTAGATTGATTAGGGAGTGAGGTTCATTCAGTTGTGAAATCGAGCAACTCTAGCGGGTTAATCTTGTTTCAGTCAGTTAAATCCTTAAAGGCGGACTGTTGAACCGGGGCAAAGGGTGTTTGATTGTTGCATGGCGTCTTAAACTAGCTTAGGAGTTTGCACCCGTGAATGAGTCGATATGATTATTAGGTTGGTTGGTTGGTTAAGCTCGTTCCCGAGATAGTCGATTAGAGGGGTGGAAGTATTCAATTGGATCATGTCTTGGCTATGCTTCTCTCTTATAAGTACCTTTAGTTTAATTGTCGTCGTAGTATAATTAACAACGTGAACAACCTATTTTTGACCTAAACTAAGTTTGATAACGACTTTGGTACATGATTGATTCCTCGTAGGATCAACCTTGCTTGCTACTATAGTGCATCCGACTCGGTACACTACCGGTTAAAGTTGGACCGTCACTATTTTTATACCCTGATATCTATTGCACACTTTAGGCACGGTGGTTGTTCCCTGTGCATGTGTTCTCTTAGTGTTTTAGTTTCATGCCATTAGGTATTCGGGATGGAGCTTCGTGGATACGTCATTTGCACTATTTGCGCCTTACTTCCGGGTTAAGCTAAGCATTCTCTCTCTTTTACCATTCACACACTGAGGACAGTGTTGCATGTTAATGTGGG